>APFE031634779.1:212028-253175 GCA_000404065.3 Pinus taeda
CCCAATGTTTCAGGGCTCTAACTAAGGAGGATCGACCGTACCCTTAGCCGTACAACCCGACTACCCTATTGTACGAGCGAGTAATCTCTCCAAGTGCTGTTCTCCGTGTACTGTAGCCACAAGACGGCCAAAGGTTTATCTATGGCGAGGCTTCAAGGTAGCTATGGGGCTTCCTATATACCCAGAGGGTACGTGGAAGACAGTCCGTGCGCGGTTCTGTCTAATGCGCTACTACTCGAAGGGGTACCCACAGGGGTTACAAGGGAGTCCAACAAACATGACCACCTCTTGTATTTCCTGCGTGCATGCCTCCCCAAATCCACAGGTTTGTGCGCTCAACGACAGATCCCGTGGTTTAAAGACGCCGGAACACGTCTCTAGCCAAAAAAAAAAATTCGCTAAAATTTGGGAGATCCCACCGAGCCCTGAAAGTGCTCTGATACCACTTGTTATGCTTCTTAACCTGCAAAGTAACACCGAACAGAGAACATGCGAGAAAAGATACCCAGAACACAGAATATGCGAAGAAAATATACCGAGAACACAGAATAGCAATGATTTTATTACTCAGAGAGAAATGTTCACATGCCTCTTCGAGGGGGCAACCTCCAATAAAGTAGAGCTCGAATACAAAACAAGACACGATACTCCTCGCAGGGAGTCTCTATCCTTTATATATGACTCATACATGCAATACCACGGGCCAATACCGTGGGTTTTATTAATACCATCTATCTAATACTACCGCCCATTTACCCTTAATCTACTACTACCGCCCATTTGCAACTAACGGTGGTCCCGTCATTAATTGCGGGTTAACCATTTACAACTATTAATATGGGCTTTATTGACTCTTGACTATGACGTGATCCCATGACATAAATAAGGGGGTTAGGGTGGGACCCTAACACTAGGTCTTTTGTTGTGTGGATGAGAAAGAGAATTGATGGTCAATTTTGTTGTAACTATACATATTGGTCTAAGAGGAATCCTCTTCTTGTAGCAGTCATTTTATTCATCTTCAATATCTCATTGTTGCATGTGCGATTGATGAGAAGTCATAGGAGGTATAAAGATAGGGTTAAAATCATAAAGGGGTGGTTTAGGTGGTGAAAATGTTGATGACAAATCTTTTTTTAATTTTATTTTCATGTAAGACAAAGTGGAATTTGGACATGACTCTTGGCTATATGGAGTGGATGAGTGATGAAGGTGATAGAGGTCTAACTCACCCAACATTTATTATTAAAGATATATCCTTTTGGCCATTTTTTCCAAAGGGATCCACTTCTTGTTGCATTTAGAGCTCCTCCTGTAGCATTTCAGGACAACCCCTTGTCGCAAGATTATTTTATCCATATATATGAGATGGTAGACTGGATTGACCTAGAAAAATTTTAGGATGTTTCCATCATGTCATGAACATCCCCATAAAAGATCACAGGCAATGGATGCACAAATCTCGAGAAAAAATAAAAATGGTTGTAGGTGATGGAGGTTGATTTCTCGAAAAGTGTACACTAGAATTTACTGAAATTGCTTAAACATGTTATCATCATCCATATGCATCTCCCCATGAAACAACTCAGAAAATGGATGCAAAATTTTCAAGATATGATAAAACATTTTTTTTCTCTCTGTATTTTGGCCTCTTGTAGCAAAAGAGAGCCCTCCTATAGCATTTTATGACAACACGGAAAATGAATGAGAAATGATTGGGAATTATGGGTATATGTTGGAAATGGGTTAGGTTGATGGATTGACATGGACTTGGTCTTGTTGGAGCATCTAAGAAAAGGAGGACAAAGCCCAAGTTTGACTTCTCGTGACTATACTTTCGACCAAAACTTTCTTTTGGTACTAACTTTTTTTATTGTTTGTAAAGGTTGGAGAGCACATGCATTCATAGGAGAGAGATACATGTAGCAAAGAGTATTTCCCTTCTTTTATTTTTTTATTTTAGGCTACTAGCTACCTCATTGAGGTTTTCAACTAGTAGGTCTGCATAGGCCCCTCAAACGAGCTTTTCACCTAGGATATTTTCTTTTTCTCTTTTTTCTCTTTTTCCAACCCATTAACTACCTCATGGAGGTTTTCAATCACTAACCAATATCTGGTGTCTCAAAGGAGGTTTTTGCCTAAGATTTTATTTTTTTCCTCTTATTTTTCACTTTTTTTCTTTTTCTATCGTACTCTACTTGAAAAACAATGTCTCTTTCAAGAATATGAATACCTCGAATGGAACCATGTGTATATTAAGATGACATATAAACTCGCGTGTAGGCTCGAAATGTATGCTTTGACATGTGCCTGAATTTTACAGACTGAATTCTTTGACTTTGAGAATATCAAGTAATATTGAAGAAAAGAGTGGTGCTCCATTTTATTGATTTTCTGGAACAAAACCTCAATATAGCTTTGATTTCCCTCGTTTTATTTCTCAAATCAATAATTCTTCATGTCTTCTTCTACCATGAAATTCAAATATTCCTCATTTTGTTGATTATTCTCTGGAATACATGGAGGATGTCATGGAAAAGATGAGGGAACTTTCTAAAACTTTGATTCTAATGTCTTTTCTTCATCAATTGAAGCCCATGATTGTTTGGTATTCTCATTTGAATCTTATTTTCCTAAATGTTCTCCTTCAATGACATCAATAGAATATATTTTTTTCAATACTCTTCCTGAGCTAAGATGAATACCATTTAGATCAAGAGGAGATGTTAGCATGTGTCGTAACTTAGCATTGTATGTGGGTTGAGCTACTTCCTTGTGGTGCACACGTGTTTGAGTGGGAGTGGATCTCTGAGATGGATGTCGTTGTGGTTGTGGTGGAGATGGATTGTATGGATAGCATGGAGTTGGCTATGGAGGATATTGAGGAGAATATTGATGATGTTGTGGATTTCTCCCTTAATCTTCTTTCCAACCTTATTGCCAAGATTGGTTTTGGGGATGAGATGGCTAAGCTTTCCAAGGAAAGGGTATCTTCCAATTACTTTGATATAAATGTGCATAACCTTGAAATTGTGAATTAGGCTCTTGCATCATATGAGGTTGAATAAGCTGTCACAATGTTCTTGCAGCTACATAACATCGCTACTTTGCCGATCAAATTTGTCAATTGTCCTCTTGGTAAAATTCGTTAAACCTTGGTAATGATCGGCAATATTTACGAGAATGGGATTCAACATAGACAACACAGATATCAACATATTCTTTTTCATCATCTAGCGTTCTTATCATTTCTAGTTGTTCACTTAGATTGCTAAGAATTTCTATTTTAAATTTGGAAAACAAATTTCCATGTTTATCCTGACTTATTCATATTCATATTGACTTACTTACTCTTGCCCTTCCTCTTCATTTTTGCATGTTTCACAAATTTCTTTGAATGATAATTGGTATACATCACCTCTACTCATGCAATCAAGGATGTCAACCAACTCATCCCTAATTGTTCTATGTAAGAGGGTTTTTAGTGTGTTAGATCCCAAATGATGTAATATTTCCCTCTTAAAATTATACATGAACCTCTCTATTAGGTCCTGGAGACTCTCATCTTCATTTTTATTCATTCTAAACATTTCTTCTTGAAGATTGTGATCTTATATTTTTCTAGAAATAGCTTTTTCATACCATTCGGTGATATTATTGAATTAGTCTCTAAACTCAAGAACCATTTAATATCTCTATCCTTCAATGTTGCTGGAAACAATTTCAATTTTTTATTGTTTAACAAGTAACCATAAGATGTACAATCAATTTGAAAATCAAAGAGAAAGGTTTTCTCATCGTATGACCTCATACCATGGATGTTGGGAAAGAAATATGGAGGGATGTTCTTCATATTCCCACTGACATTAGTATCTTGAATGGAAAATCTAAGAGGATTCTTTTCATTGTCATCATCTCCATCCATTTATTATACCCTGTCACTGTACCACCTCTTCTTCTTCTACCTACAAAAGTGGATGGTGATGTGGTTCTTACTGCACCACATGTTCAAATAGGGGGTTTCATGTTGGAGAATTTTTTTCTTTTAAATAAGAATGCTAATGCAATGTCAATTTATGTTCTTTAAATGAAATATGGCTAATGAAACTTTTTTGTTTTTGCAGAAAATAAAATAAATAAAGAAACTATGGAATAAAACAAGGCATACTTTGACACCTCCCTGCTAATGACACCAAAATTTGACGAGCCTCAATATCTCAACAAGAATGCTGCAACTCCCAAGGCTATCAACTTAAATTATCAACCTGGGGTTTGTGGAAACTTATGAGGTGTGAGCGCTATATGTGTAGCATACAATGTGTCCTTCTTATATTAATATGATGTAATAGAGTCAATGTCATGAAATCAAATCCTAAACTACTTGCATAAATTGAAATGTTACATTGAAAAGAGGTTAATTCTAGGCAAGAACAACAATTTTTAATTGAAATCCTCAGAGCATGAATTCAGATACATAGGCCTAATCTACTTTGTAAAAAGGCATGTACTAATTTGCGTTCATTCTTCCTCAATCATGGATTTAGAGCCTAGGGGTCATGATTCAAGCCTAAAAGACAAAAAAAAAGATTTTGGAGAAAATCTGGTCAATTTTACACATTCTATAGGGGTGCTACAAGAGGTTGCTACTTGTGAAACATAATTGCTGTAGGTGAAACAAAATTGCTATAGGGGAAGATAATTGACCAAATGACCAAGTAAATCAAATGAAAATACAGTGGGAATTTTTTTATTAATTACGTTGTCTTACATCTCCATCCCAAATGGAATCACTCCAAAAATACCCCTATTAACACATGCTAAAAAATAGTAGAATATTACTACTCTAAAAACTACAAATTCAAGAACTAGTGAGCTAGCTGTCCTATGAAACTCATAACCAAATAAAGTGAAAAATAATTGGGGTAAGTTATTTTATTATATTGAATGCTTTTAAGGCTTAATCCGAGTCAAATCAACTCAAATGAACCTCATTAACACTTTCTAAAAAACAACAACAAATTACTACTATTTTGTTAGAAGAGACTTCCAAAAATTCTAGATTTGTGAACTAGTAAACCAACTCAAGTAGCTCAACAAAGAATATTGTTAGACACCTAATCCTCTAAGGGTTGGTGTGGATGCTGAATAGTGTAAGGAAGTCCAAGAGACATTGGAATATGAAACAATAGGTCATATGAATGTACTATAAATGTATATCATTTGATAATAATTGATATACTCTCATGCGTATCATTCATCTTCTGTTGCTGCCATGTATGTGTCTAAGATGGTTTCAGAGTTGCAGGTGAATTTATACCCTTCTGAAATTTGAACTACTAGTTATGGCCTCTCTATGCATGTTAGTTCTGCATTCCTGCAGATAGAATTGCCATTATTGTGTGCATGCCTATTTCATGTTGTGCACTGTCAAGCTGACCTCTCAGCAAGATTCATGTTGGGTTCTCTATTTAGTGTCTCAAATAGAAAATTTCCTCTACCATATTATCTGCACATTTAATTATGTGATTCTTCTAAGATTCTGTTGCTAACGCTCCCTCATCATGAAATAGGCTGGTCCTAACAGTGTTTTCCATTCTGACAACAAAGGCTTGGTTGTTATTGTATTTTGATTAATTTCTTGGCCGATAGACAAGTGGCCTGGTGTTTGAATCTGATGTAATAGTAGTTGTTTAACCTCGTAGATGAGAAGAAATGATCCATGGAGTGAGACTGACTACTTTCCTCTTGCCTAACTGCTTGTATTATCTACCTTATTATACAAAGGTATTTGGGAGTCACCTTTGAGGGTTTGCATGGATCAATAAGATTCATGTTTGATTCTGATGTGCCACTTGTGTTCAATGAACATACATAATACAAGAATGCTAGTAGCAGTGAGATGAATATTCATGTGGCTCTACGATAAGGAATTTCACTAGAATTAGTTGAAGAATGTCTAACTGGTGGTTAATAGAGGTAGAAGTCGAAGCAGCGAAGACATATCGATGGACTATGCTCTGGTCCCTTGACATAGCATACTCGGCTTCTTCGATACCTCCGAGCATAGGTATCTCCTCACTGCACTCCCATAGCACCTTTTGGTTCACCTACCGTAGTGAGTCATACAACACACTACTCCTAAACATTGTATTGTTATCCTCCCTACCACTGGTTCATAATGAAAGCTGAACATTTTCAACTGTAGTAACCATATTGCACACAAATAAATTATGCACTGAGGCTTCAAAAAGGGAAGGAAGAAGACCTCAGAAATATAATCGAACCTAGCCAAGGCTGATTGCACAGTACATGCATTACTCAAGAATAATTATTATGATAAACCTTTAGTTGTTTTTGGTAACATAGTTTGAAGTGTATTAAAATGTGAAGCTATCATGCGCATAGCCCAACTGAAAAGTAGACCACCATCATAGTTCTCTTCATTCCCAAATGTGTCATAAGAAAATATAACCCGATATTGTGTAACAACATAAAAAATATGCACTCTGTGGCAATCTTCCATTCGTTTTAAGAACTCATATACATACCCTTTCTCCAAATCATTAATGATAGTTGCAAGCCATGGTTCTCTACATTTCAAGAACTATAAGCTCATTTCATGCTCCTTAAGTACTCCTAAATGATGAAGGTATCCAATCACTTGAAGACATTCCAGTAACTGAATATTTGCTCAAGTCTCTGAAGAAGCTGTGTTAGCATATATTGTGTTGTTTTCCTAACCTCTTCTGCTAATGATTGAATCACAAACAGTTTCAAATTCATGGTGGCTTACTTCAAGACAAAATCTTCTAAGTCAAAAGCCTCATCATAGTTCCCATTTTATACACATGTGTCCATAAGCTGAGGAATTTCAAGAAAATGAACTAGTGTACTATTATTTTCTAGAAGAATATGGTTTAACTTTCGCTTCTCTAGTATTTGCTGAGCTAATTCCATAAAATCACTACATCCGCTAGTAAGCCTTGGAACTTCTGATATCAATGAATCAAAATGTTTTCCAATTCTAATCACTTCATCCCTAACTGACAACAATGTGTCAGTTGCAATAATGAATGTTCTATAATTACCAACAATAGCCTCTTACATTTTCTTTGTCAAGCACTATGCATATAAATTGTATCCCTTATGATGAATTTTCCAAGGGGAAAATCTAAGTGACCATGGCTGGTTGAGGATTTGAAACCAATTATGCCATTACTTTGCAAAAAAATGTTAAATTTGATTAATTATTGAATTTTGACCTTCCAAAAAGGGGCTTCACAAATCACTACGTTAAAGATATTTCGTTGATCGTTTCAAACATTTCCTGATTCTAGCACTGGGTGAAGGTACTTTATTCTTTTGAAGCTTTAGTTCGATGATGAGAAATCAGTTTGCAGGGTTTGATCCAACGTCGTTGGAATTGATTGTCTTTGGTATCTTTTTGACACAAATCAGGCTCTACTAGAATTGTCGACATATTTCATCTGCAAAGAAAGTCAAATATTGAATCTCTTTTTCACAGTGTGAGTAGTTTTAATAATTTGAGAAGTGACTACATTGTAGCAGCGAGTCATTTTTTGGATTGAAATTGATATTGTTTTATCTACTACAGTGATTTGGTGATATTGGTATCCTTCTACTCATCTAATAGTTGTAGCTGTTTATCATTTTATAGGACAATTTGTAGTTGAAGATAACAGCATTATACTGGTTTGAAATGGATCAAATGGATGATGTATTGAAACTACTTGTTACACAGCAATTCGTCACTATCCTTGTTACCCCTATCCTGTGTCTTGGAGGACTCATTCCTAGACCTATGAGAAGTGACATGACCTGCAAACACTTGCATTACATTCCTCTGAACATGAGATTTATTTTCCCTGAAAACATCTCCTGCTTAAAACCCCTAAGAATAGCCCTTTTCCCATTGGTGCAGTTCCATAGTGTAGCATTCGTGCCAATGGGGGAAATCCTCCAAAGAGGGAACGCCAGTTGGCGCTCTTTCACAGAGTCACACTCGCGCCAACCATAATCAGTGGTGTTTTTTAACAAACAAACAACGGAAGATTCATCCTAACAAATTCCTGGACTAAATCTATCTTGAGTTGGATGGTTTGGCTTTGGATTTCCATAGAGAGGAAGTGGTTTTCCACCTCTCATGGAAGCTTCTTTAGTGGTAGAGCCAATCCCATGATTATTGTGGATGATCCCAACTCCCCTTCCTCCATCTATAAAAGCTTGTCCATTTTCCTTGGCAAGCTAGTTCTAGAGTTCCAGAGTTCCAAGGATTGAGAATTGTCAAGTTACCAAGAGCTTCATGCTGCAAGAGCCTTCTTCATTCCCATAAGACCAAATCTAAGTAAGGAGATTCTTGTCCAATAACTAAGGAGAGAGAGGCTTGTTCCTATCCCCAACAAGCTTTGGAAGACATGCGCTGCTGATCACCCAGCCAAAGGAGGATTTGACGTCAGAACTATGGTGGTATTCTTCTTTGTTTATCATTAATAAATGACTGTTGTTATGGTTCCACTCTTATTGTTCTTTGTAATGATGATGACTTATATCCTTTCTGACTGATATATAGTTTCATTTGTCGGATTTTATGTTTGTGTTTGTGTCGTTCTTTGTATGTGCAGGTGTCCATTCATAGAAATGATGGGGATCGTGATATTCTGGAGCAAAGGAATGGGAGCGTCAACTCTTCTACAAGCACTAGTGTTGGAACCCAGGTAGGCCCTCGCCATTGGTCTTCAATTTTCAATTAGAAACTTGCGTGGTAGCATTGTATGATTGTTGCTAGACCCAGTCCGGGCTAGTAGGGATCACCTCTGTCCACAGAGAGGATTTACCTCCTCAACTCTACTAAATAGTTTAATAAATTCCATAGTTGATGAGATGGTTGATGTCAACAAAACCTCTCTTTCCAATATTAAAATTTGTCTCCAAAATGTGCAATAGACTATTCATTTTTTTCCGCTTGAGACAAAGCTACAACAAGAAGAAATACAACATGGTAAGCATCATTCTATTTAGCACATTGAGATAAACTCCCATATTGTTGATGTTCATTCAGATTTAGTACCCAATGAGACAAAAGTTGTACATGCAGATGCAAAAATTTAGTTTTCACTTCCCAAGTCGGTCATGAGACCTTGGGAAGATCTTGTCCTTTCATATTCCAAATTACTCAAAGCCCATCTAGTTTTAGAGTGTTGGATTCCTTCATGACAGTTCACCTTTAGTTGTTCCATATTCTTCCCCTCTTCCACGCAACAACAACATATTGTGAAATGCCAACACTGTGACCAAGTTGGCCACATGAAATATCATTGTTTTGATCTTCATCCATGTTAGAATTGTCATAAAAATAGTCATTCTTCAAACAGATGCTTAAGAAACAAACATCTTGCAAGAACAAAGATTCATCTTGGATGGAGCGGTTCTTGGAATGGGCTTCAATAGCCAAGAAGATATTTCACTCATACAACATAATTTGTTCTCGAATATTGGAAAGTCTTGCAGTTGAGATCTCTTCATCTTCTCACCTTGTATCTGACAGGGGGAAATGATGTTCATCTACAAGCTTCAAGGCCACATCAAGTTATCTTGAGCCATAACCTGCCATAACAAATTTAGAGTTGTAGCCAGAGACAAATATGCCCCTCAGCGTGCCTTCAGTCGATGATACCTCTTCAAGGAATTGGGGACTCTTCCTCTTGCATAAGACTTCAACTTCTTGCTAGTTTTGGAAGAGTACCAGGAATTGCATTAAGCATTCCAAATTTATTGGCCATCCGTAAACCATCAAAGGTTGAGACTTCCCTTTTAAGGTTTAGGTTTGCCCTTTTATGTGGGGTGAGACCTCCCTTTAATGGTTGAATGCTTCCCTCTTCAAAACATCTCGAGCACTTCCTCTAGCAGAAGACTTGAGCTCCATGACATAACTGGAAGAGTTCTAGGAATAGCACTAAATGTTCTAGTGTTGGTGGTGATCCTTGAATTGTTGTAATATAATCCTAACATCTACAATTATCTTTTAGCCTAAGTATCCTTCACTTAGCCACATGCACTAAAAATCATGTTCACACTTGGTTTTTGGTAAACTAGCTTGGTGGACCAACTTTCACCTGTTCTTTGCCTTTAATGGCTTAATATTATGGAAATATTAGTCCAAACACTTTCCTAAACCATTTAGACATCTAACTGCATGTTCACACCTTCACACCTCATTCACTTGAGTTTTTTGAGGATTGGTACCCCACATGAAGATTCCCCCTTGAATCAAGGGATTTGGTCCCCCAGACCATTTTAGCATGTCTTAAATTTTAGCCCTCCCTTTAGCTTTTCTTAGCCTTTTCTAGTTTTTTACTAGTTTTTTCCTAGTTTTCTAGATTCGACAATTTCTATATAACCACCTCCTTTTGGGACTAGAGGTTTGGTTGCTTATGTATTAATATTTTTCATTAAGTTAATACATTTATTTTATGGAGGAAATTATTTCACTAGAATTGTAGATCTATTAGAGTTTCTGCAGGAATTCTACATGGTACGAGAGCTAGTTCAAATCTAGTGGATTGTACCCGATTTTATTTACATTTATCGATCATCAAGAGGCAAAAACGCAACAATGGATCATCTCTATCAGCCCAAAAAACTTGTTCTAAATCCTTTTAATTACTTGTAATGGAAGACAGACATTACTCTACTCATCCGAAGCAAAGGGATTTACAGGGTAACAATGGGAACGGAGACTGAACTGACTTTTGTAATGGAGAAGATCAAGTATTTCAATAAATGAGATGAAGAAACTGGTTTGATATTCCTATCAATTTCTAGAGAACTCCTCTTTCATGTCAGCGGAGGCACTACTCCCGATGCAGTCTAGACCACATTGGAAGGACTATTCAGCAAAGAGGATGAAATGAGAGAGCATCAACTAGAGAATGAACTCATATCCCTCATTCCAACTCATTTTAGAAACCTACAAGAATACTTCACCAAGTTTAAATTCCTCGTCAATGAACTCAATGCATGTGGATTCAAGAAAGATGAAGATCAACTCATGCTTTCAATTCTCTCGAAATTAGGCCCTGAATATTCTGTATTTGTATCATCTTTTTAAGCATCTAAATTGACTCAGGAAAGATGAAAAATTCCTCCATTGAATGACTTCATTGTAGAAATGACTGAAGAGCAAGATAAGTTATTCTAAATGGCTATCATCAAGAGTTCAAAGAACCAAGAAATTGCAGCTACTGATGCTCCAAAGAGCAATGGAAGAGACAAGCAAAAAGGGAAGGGTAAATTTAATGAATCGAAGAAGGAGAGACCCGTAAAATATTTAGGGAGCTCTTCTTTTCCTAAGGGTAAGAAGAAGAGGGAAAGAACGATTTTTAACTATTGTTCCAAAGGTTTTCATCCCAAATAAAATTACATGAGGAAAACAATCGATGAGATGGCTAAGCAATTACAGCAGCACAATCTCACTGTGCCCAAGAATGCAAAGAAGAAGGATGATAACAGAATGAGAGATGGGAGAGGGAGAGCACAAGATGGTCATGATTTAATGGCTGTCGCATCCACTCCATCAGCTTGGATCCTTGGTTCAAGTTCATCAAACCATATGGTTGCATAAAAAGATGAATTTTCCTCCATCAAAGAAAGCACCAGATCCCCAATTTACATGGGAGATGCCACACCTGCAAAGGTGTGCAGAGAAGGAATTGTATAACTCGAAGGGGGCTACTTCACAAAACTTCACAAATTTGCTTCATGTTCCCTTGCTATCAACAAATATTCTCTCAATATATCTGGTCACTCATTCCAGCTCTGTAAGGAAGGTGGAGTTCACTCTGGACTCCACAGTGGTTACTAACATTTCCACAGGCTCACAACTGGTACATGGAATTGCAGATCACAGTTCTCATTTGTATTTCTTCTCCCACTTTATTCCTAAATCTATTATAACTGTATTTTGGTCACAATCTAATGATATCAGCAGGTTATGGCATGAAATATTTGGCCATCTAAACTATAAGTACTTGCATCAACTCAGCAAAGAAAACATGGTAGAAGGATTGCTCGCTATTAAATTCACAAGTGGTGTATGTCAAGGATGCATTTTTGGCAAGCATCTAGAGATAAAGTTTAACAAAGGGAAGGCACAAAGAGCTTCTTCACCTCTTGGGTTGATTCACAGTCCTATCACGAGCCCATTCCCGTAGCCTTAAATCAGTAAGGCTCGATATGTACTCACCTTCATAGATGATTTCTCTCGCTTTACTTGGGTATTTTTCTAAAATTAAAATTGGAAGCATTTGAATGCCTTATAGAATTTAAAGCACTTGCTGGAAATGTGTATGGGTGTAAGATTAAGATACTCTATACTCATAATGGGGGGGATTATGTCAAAAAGGATGTGAAACGACTTTGTATTGATGCAAGTATACAACTACAACACACAGTGCCATATACACCACAACAGAATGGTGTCGTGGAGAGGAAAAACGAGTTGTTAAAAGAGATGGAAAATTATATGCTAATGTCCAAATCATTAGCTCCTAAGCTATGGGCTGAAGCTATTAATTGTGTGTCATACATTCAGAACCACATTCCTCACAAAGCACTCATAAGCACCACTCCATTTGAATGATGGATCAGTAAGAAACCGAAAGTGTCGCACTTTTGTAGTTTTGGTTCATGAGCATGGGCTTACATTCCAATAGATAAGAGGATGGATTTGAAGCCTAAAAGTGTTGAGTGTATCTTTGTTGGATATCCTGACAGTGTCAAAGGATATAGATTTCTAGACTATCACAGTGAAAATTTCCTTGTAGCTCGAAGCGTGAAGTCTGAAGAAGAATCACTACATGATTTTTCAGGAGACCTTGTCAAGGAAATGCTTCTTGCCACTGTTGAAGAGGAGTCCAAAAATTCTTAGAGCACTTTAGAGAAGCCATCAGAGAATCATATTGGGTGTGATTCATAGGATGAGGATCACGTCATGGCTACTCCAACTCAGATACCAACTTGGGCAAAGAAAACCCTGCAAGATGCGGGTGCACTAATCAGTGATACTACGAATGTGAGAAGGACTAGATCACAGTTTTTTGGGGCTCCTCAAGAACTAGCCACCACCAAACCATTAATTCCCATATATTTCTATATGACACTTGGTTTAGATCCACAGTCACACTTTGAGGCTGTTGGAAACCTACTTTGGGAGGCTGCCGTGGATGAAGAGTACTATGCTCTCATGGAAAATAACACATGGGACTTCGTTCCACTTCCAAAAGGAAGAAATATTGTTTGGTGCCAATGGATCTATCGAACAAAGATTGCTATAGATGATGAGATCATAAATTACAAATCTTGACTTGATGTAAAAGGATACTCACAGGTACATGGCATAGACTACACAAAGACATTTGCACTTGTTGCAAAAATGGACTCCATTTGACTAGTTTTATCCATTGGTGCTACTCGCATACAGGAAGTTCATCACATGGATGTGAAGAGTGCATTTCTTCATGGAGATCTCAAGGAGGAGATATATATGGAGCATCCATAGGAATACGTTCAGAACTCTTCCCTCGTTTGCAGATTAAAGAAATCTTTGTATGGCCTAAAACAGACTCCCAGGGACTGGTATGGAAAGATGGATTTTTTCCTGCTTTCCATTGGATTCATTTCATCCAAATATGATCCAAATGTTTATTTGATGCAACATGATGATTTCCTTTTGCTGATAGTAGTTTATGTAGATGATTTACTGATGACAGGGAATGTCACCTTAGCTATTGATTCGACAAAATCAACATTGCACGATCAATTTTCCATGACAGGTTTGGGACTATTGCGCTACTTTCGTGGTCTTGAAGTTTCTCAGTCTCCTTCAGGGATGAATATGGAACAATCTAAGTATGCATCAAATCTACTTGCCCGCTTTCAGATGACATAATGCAAGCCAACAACATCTCCCTTTGTTTCGGGGATTAGATTTGAGGATGCAAGTGCTACACCTTTGGTGGACAGTACACTGTATCAACAGTTGGTTGGGAGTTTGTTGTATCTTACTCAGGCCATACATGATACAGATTTTGCAATAGGAGTTTGTTCCATATATATGCAGGAGCCCCATGTGGTTCACTAGAAAGCTACAAAGAGAATCCTTAGATATGTGAAAGGTACAGACCACAAGTCCACCTATGGTTATGTTTTCAACTTTGGTTCAGGGCCTTTTTGTTAGTCTAACAAGAAGCAATCCACGATTTCTTTATCTACAACAAAGACAAAGTATAGAGGTGCAATGAATGCAACTACACAGGCTATTTAGTTGCAGGGCCTTCTCTCCGAGTTTGGTATTCATTATCCACTTCCAAATGTCATATTTTGTGACAAACATGGGTCCATCCAGATATTGATTGATCCATTTCAAAGACAGATGACCAAGCACATCGAGATTCAAATGCATTACATTTGTGAGCTGATCCGTAATTGATTCATATCACTCCAATATTGCCCCATTAAGTAGCAGGTTGCAAACATCTTCACCAAGTCTTTCACTGAAAATAAATTTTTAGAACTGAGGGTTACGCTTGGGGTGGTTGAGACAGCTAAGTAGGCCGTTCTGGCCACTTATCCCTTTTTTCCTCATTTTTTCTTTGGGTGGTGGGGGTTTCCACGAGGTTTTCCCTCTTTCTTCATTTTATGAGGATATTTTATTTATTGTGCCTGAGTACCTAACATGGCATCTTGGCTGGCTCTCAGTTTAGATAAGTGAGTTAGGACGAAGGGGGTTGTTGGAATATAATCCTAACATCTACATTTATTTTTTAGCCTAAGTATCCTTGACTTAGCCACATGCACTAAAAATCATGTTCACACTTGGGTTTTGGTAAACTAGCTCAGTGGACCAACTTTCACTTGCTTTTTGCCTTTAAAGTCTTAATATTATGGAAATATTGGTCCAAGCACTTCCCTAAACGATTTAGACATCTAAGTGCATGTTCACACATAACCACACCTCGTCCACTTGAGTTATTTGAGGATTGGCACCCCACATGAAGATTCCCCCTTAAATCAAGGGATTTGGTCCCCCAGACCATTTTAGCATGTTTTAAAGTTGTTTTCCTTGGGAAATGTGCCCCTCCTCATGCTTACCTCATTGCCAATAGTTGGAATAGGTTGTCCTGAGTCATTGTTGCTATTTTAGGCTTCCCTTTAGCTTTTCTTAGCCTCTTCTAGTCTTTTGCTAGGTTTTCCTAGTTTTCTAGATTTGGCAATTTCTATATAACCACCTCCCTTTGGGATTAGAGATTTGGTTCCTCATGTATTACTATTTTTCATTAATTTAATACATTTATTTTATGGAGAAAATTATTTCTCTCCTTTCTTGAATATCAACAAATTACTTGCATTTAGTTTAACTATAATTCTAGATCTATCGAGTTTCTTCAGGAATTCTACATAAACCACCTCCCTTATACCAACATTTCAGAGAGTACATTCAACCTAGTGCTGCCATGCATTTTTTCACATTTTGTATTACAACTATGTTCTTGCACTCATACATAACCCTTCGGATTAAGGGGGGTTATGTTGGATACCTAATCCTCTATGGATTGGCGTGGATGCTGAATAGTGTAAGGAAGTCCAACAGACCTTGGAATACTAAACCAAAGGTCATATGAATGTACCATAAATGTATATCATTTGGTAATAATAGATATACTCCCATGTTTATCATTCATATTCTGTTGTTGCCATGTATGTGTCTAACAAATATAATTTTTCAAAGTTTTTATAAGGATGCATCATGCATGTCACTCTTTAGATAACCTGAAAAATAGCTTACTTCAATCATTTAACCCAATCCTACAACAAAACAAGCATCAATAGTAGATGCAAAAATAGGAAAAACAAGAATAAGAGATATGTAAATAAGAAAAGGAAATTATACAAAATGGATCTGAGGCTCCTAGGATGACCAAGTCCAAGAATACTAAAATTCCTATGAAGGAGACTAAGATTTACAAGATAAAAATGGCACCAAGCTTCATTATTTGAATCAATCCAAGTACATCCTTTCTAGAAATGAAAGTGGAACTGTAAAAATACAAGTTTTCTCCACAATAAGACTACTAAAGACATCCCTCTAGAGCCATATTTGAATTGTTACTTATCAAAAATGATAAGAAATAATTGTCCTTTAAAGGAGGAAGCACTCTCCTCCAAAATCCCACAAATAGTGGATCTGGTTGCCAACATGAGGAATTTGCATTAAATGGCAGGCAACACATTCCTAGATTTTCTCAATCATTAGAGCTCTAGAATTTTTCAATAATTTAAAAATATTTTGTTAATTTATTATCTAATATTGATCCTCATGTAGGAGGGAGCAAGTTGGTAGATTGACTCTTCCTCCAAATCTCCCTAATTTTCCTAATATTCTCGCAATATTCTACAAAAATAGATAATATTAGGCACAAATATGAAATTATATCTAAAAATTCCTCATGAACACATTAAAGCTAAAAATATGTCATCTAATGCAAAAATATAGATCTAATGTGTTGAAGGATAGTCATATGGACCTTAATTTATTTGTAATATGGAGGCCCATTATGTGGTACGTTTGAAAATAGTCAAAGGAAAGGAATTGTGAGTCAATATAATTGTAAATAAAATGATACAAAACTCAACTATAAAAAAGTGTGGTTGATAATTTCCTAGAAATAGACTGAAGTGCATCCCATGAGAAAATTCTATTAAAACCCAAGAAGGGAAGGCATTAAACCCTAGAAACCCTAGGCCCAAATCAAAGCAGTTTTAAACCCTAAGGGGTGGCGAGAACGTTTTGAGTGGATTCACCATCTAAACACAAAAAAGGGTGTAGTATTGATAAAGAGAAATTGTTGAGAAAAAATATAAATACTATGAGAGTTTGGCAAATAAAAAGAGAAGAAAGTATACTTACTACTTCTTATCTTTGTTTTTTACATCATTGAACCCTCCTACTGCAGAACATATCTTAGAGAACCATTGGATGGACATATTTTGTGTCTCTGTAGTTTAAGGTTGTAGATGCTCTTAGAGCAATGGAGGGGGACAAATATGAGTTGAATTGGGCATGACCAAATAAGGGTTTAGTTAGCAAAAATAACCAAACCTCTCACAACCATTGATTTTGAGCACTATACCATTGTACGGTTGATCATTTGGTAGCTCAATGGATCCATAAGGGAAAAAAATGAGGTGAAAGAGACCACCGATGTGTGATAGCTCACATCACTGGAACATTCAATGATAATTTGATGCCATAGGCCATAGGTGCTGCAACTTCGAAATTATCACACACTAAATCTGAAATATTCATACAATAGGTATGCACCAAATATTCAAAAATAATTCATTAATAAATAAAATATATATAGGACAACCATTGGCCTCTCATTCCTGACTCTTATAATTACTTCTACATTTACATGCATCATGTGCTCACCTAGATTTATAAAAGTGGTTCTGAACCCAAAGTAGGTTCTAGATCCTAAAATAACTCCCACAATATCTCTCATCATCCATAAAACCTCTCACTTAATCCCTTATATCTAGAAAATATCCAACTAACCCATAAATCTTTCGACTCATCCAAAATACTCTTGAACCTTTTCCTATTTACAATAATTCTCATTCTCTCCTAAAACTATAGGAAAATATGAAAAATAATTAGATCATAATAATCCTAATTTAAGAAACTAAATCCCTTCGTAAAAATTTGGCCCTAGGTTAGATGCACCTACATCAGACTCCCCAGGTAAAAGAAAGTTCATGGTCTCCTGACCATATGTCTTTATAAGTTGATCAAAATTCCTCTTTGACCACAAACCTTAGTCTTTCGTTGATCATCCATTGTTTTTTTTTTTCGATTCAATGGTTGTGACTTTTAATTCATCAAGTTTCCAAACATTATGTTGCAATCCTCCTCCTTCTATGTTTATGAATACTCATGCAGTCAAATGTATCTTGTTGCTTCCCTTCTGTCTCATATTGAAATATTTTTTTTTTCCATTACCTCCTTTAATTTTTCAATTTAAATATATAATTTAGTTTCCAACTTAAATTTATTATTACTGGATTGGAATATCAATTCATCATCATTAAATTTCAAATTACATACAGGTACCACATTTTCACTGTTTGAAGAGTTTTCTTTTGCAGCTTGCATAGATTCAGGTTCCATCAGCATCTTCTCTAGCAACTATAGTTCTTCTTCACATTTCATAATAATTTTATGATCATGTTCATAAATCATTTCAGTAGATTGGTCTTCATCCATGCATGAAAAAAAATTAATGGCATGTCCATCATCTGCAACACATTTTGCATCCATAATCTGATTGTTGGATTTAAAAACATAAGGATTTATAGTCTCGACAGATGAGTTTTTCTTCAAGTATTTATGATGATCTTATAAATAGTTTGTGGTGCCATCTATGGGAATTAAACTCACGTTCACATTAAAAGAAATTATTCCAACATCATAATTGTCCTCACCAAGCATCAGTCATTTTTCATATTCACAAATCCATATATTCATATCTATTATCTTGAGTTTTTTCACTTCACTTAACAAACCTTTCAACTTGTGTTTTCTATCCTTGCAATCAATTTCTTAATTGGCCATCTAGTTGTCCTCTTCTTTATCCTTCAATGCTTACGATCTTCTAGTAGATTCATGGACACATAAAGTTGTGCCTTTAATTCAATGATATCTTTCTTGAACTTGTCATCATGTACACCAAATACTTTGGCATTCCTGTGGTTTTTCCTTAAATTCTGCAAATGACTATGCATAGTGATCTTCATCTCCTCATTTCACAAATTTCACCTTGTTCACTGTAAGTTGCAATTGAACTAACACTTTTCCATGTTATATTCTCTAATCTTGGTGAATGGTTCATTTCAAATGAACCTTATTTCTAAGCACTTCTTACCCTTTGCTTCCTTGCTGCAACAACTATAATATGCATTAAATTGACTTTGGATGCCATGGTCATGCATCCATCATATTTAATGACTTAAACTTAAACACACTTTTCATTTGACCTGTGGTTTTTTAACTCCATACTTCTAATCTGTCATCAACTCTTCATTAATGGACCTTGGGCGTGAGGTACATCCTTTTTAGGCAACATATAGATGACTTCTCGAAATTTAATTGGACTTGGATGTAACTTTCAAATCATAACTTTATTACAATTTTCACAATTGTTATTGACAGACTTTTACTATACCTTTCCTTCAACACACCTTTAAACTTTTCTCTCACTACTAATTCTCTTACCAACACAAAAACAAACCCTTACACATTTAGAAACCATCAATTTAACTTTAAAAACTCACCACCACTAAGTCTCTCTCATCCAATATTAATTACCTCACACCTCCATGAACGAATTACATTATTACTCTACTAAGACAACACATCTTCTCTTCTTTTCTTTTAAAAATGCTTTTACATGAAAAAGTAATGTAAAAAAATTGTATGAAATCACATAGAGTGATTTATTCTTTCCTTCAAACAACAATGCATCTTAGATTTTAGTTTATCACTAAAAATTATCATTGATGATGATGGGTCCACATTCCACTCAAGTATTTGGTAATACGAGAAACTTCAGATGCTTTAAACCTATAACTTTATAAAAGATAAAGTTATAATTCGTGTATAATCATATTTCCATTATAATTCATATTTCATTTTAATCCAATGACAAAACCATATTCCACTCCTTCTACAAACAATACTTCAACTCCTTCTTTGATTTATTTCCGTGGCACATTTACAACTCCACAACTTAGTACTCTTTCCACAGAATTCACTTTCCAAAATTCAACATTTGTACACAACGATTGGAAACAAAGGAAAGTGGCTCTACGATGGCTCTCACACCTCCGAAGAAATATCACAACAAAACAATAGGTCATTATGCCCACAATAGTTTCTCCAACGCTCTGGGGTTCAAGATGTTGGAACTACTACACAACTACATGAAGACTCTTAGTTAGAGCATGGGACTACATGCAAGATTCCTTATGCACGATTTAATCCTTGATTTGCTTCTTCTATAACTCCGCAATTAGTTAGTTCTTCTAGATGATTTACTCCCTGATTTGCTCATTCTTTCGCTCCACAACTGGCTAGTTCTCTCTGGAACTTGTTGTAGGTGTTGAGTCTTCTCATTGATCACCACTATGGTGCATTACCTTGGGATCTTCACCCAGTATTGCTATATCATGAGCATTGTAACCTATTTTCTAATTAATCATTATTTTCTTCTTTCGATTAACTTTTAGTGTTTTTGCTCTGCAAAGTTGTCTGTTCAACCTTCACTAGCTAGATTCATTTGTGCAGGGTTTCTAACCCATTTACATGGTATCAGAGATTGCACCCAGGTTCGATTCCCCCGAGTTGCATTTGAGGGGGGGTGTTGGAAGAATCACCACACCTCTATGGAATCTATAATTTCCACCTTGGGGATCCTAGTTACTGGTTTGGAATGTTTACCAACACCTATGGGTTTTGGTGTAATGACAAACCTCCACACAAGATGGCTCACGACTACATAATTTTTCAATGCTCTAGCAATCAACGCCCCAATAATCAACAGTTACAATATGCTTGAAAAATATTCTTCCATATAAGCTCAAGTCTCAGAATGAAATCTCGACATCAATTTGATATCAAGCATACTTTTTGGAACAACAATGCCACTTAAAAACAACACAATAACTTGGATTACTTGCATGGGCCACCCGCTTCCTTTATGCCAAATGCGAATTACATGCTAGAGACAGATCGAGAGTTCATGCAACAACATGGAATATGCGTAAGCATAGAAATCCTTAGAGTAGTGCGGATACAAGTGAAAACAAAATACAAAACAAGGAAAAGGAACCCACCACTTTTAAAACTGCGGCGAAATTCCGTAGAAGAAAATGAAACATGGTGCCGAAAAATATTAGTTCCCAGGAAAGCTTTAACTTCAGACTAACTTCATTCAATCTCGAATTATGTTAAATTCTCTATAAGTCAGAAAATCGACGAGCCAAAAAATCCATTCCATGAGCCAAATTACAATGATGGATCCATATCATAGTTGGCAAATAGAGAAATACACACGCAACCAATACTCTCTGCAATGGACAATGGGTACCACGTAGATACCACATAACAATTCAAGGAACTAATCTTGATGGTTAGCACTACTCTCTTGCAATGATATCCTCCTTTCATAATAATGGAAATGAATCACGGTTCTCTCTCTCAGGTGTCTTCACGTACTTCACCATCACGCATTCTCCAAAAACAATAACAATACTTCGAAGATCGCGACATTTAATCTCAGGTAGAAATCCTCATGTAGCAATCTAGTATTGATGAACAACAACGATACAACAACGATCTTGCGTGGTCTTGTAACGACTCTTTCAAATTTAGTTATACGACTCCACCTACTCGCCACTTAGCTTCTCCCCATACATCAAATATGCCCATGATAGCCAATACAACATCCCAATAGCCACACTACCGGTTCCTGTGGCTTCAAATCAAGCTCTCACAATGGCATATTTCATACATCATCATATCCCAGAGCACTACTCCGGCACTTGCACCAAATGGAACTTCAACATTGATCCACATGATGATCAACAAATACTTACTCCATAATGATCTTCTTGGTGTCATTACTCTTCAGAACTTTTGCAATGATGTTGAAATTGTTTTAATTCCCCCAAACAACAATTTCACCCTACAGATTCTCTGTTCATGCACAAAAAACAAAAATTTTACACATACTTAGTAGTTTTGTTGGGAATTACATAGCAAAAATTGTAGTACTTCATCGCAAGCAACGGATTTTGCATACATTCATAACACTTCATAGCAGACATCACCTTCTCATATATTTAGAATCTGGCTGATCCAGTAAAGAGAAGCTCCACGCTCAAAAGCTCCACACTGAGCTCCTCAGACTATCGTCTCTAGTCAAATTTACTTCGCTTCAGGGCAATATCTTTGATTCAATTTTCCTCGTGGTGATTACTCCTAAATTCCTGAGCGATGGCTTCTTTCCTGTTAACGAATAATTTTTTTTTTTTTTTATGGTGATAGCTACACGTTTATTCTTTGACAATTGTGTGACATGGGATGAATCCACGTGACACCGTCTCACTTCTCTCATGGCATGGATAATCTATGGATTGATGATTTCCTAGCTAGGCTTGGCGATGTCCCAACTGGTGTTGGCTTGGGATAGTCACGGTACCTTATGCATACAACCACTCCAAAGAGACGCAGACTCCCTGATAACGCATTTTGATGGACATAAACGAAAGAGTTAATATACACAGATACACCTATTTGACGCTCTCCCAATGAAGCAAACTTTTGACACACTAGCATATCAGCCATAATAGCAGCTCTGATACCGGAATTATATGTAACAAGCTAACAATAGGGCTTTCACTTACTAAATTAACTCACAACATAAATCCACATAATAGGTATGTACAAAATATTCAGAAATAATTTATTAATAAATAAAACATTTACAAGAGAACCACTGGCCTAATTATTAGCTTTTTTTTCTTCACTCTTTTACTTACTTCTACATTTACATGCCTCATGGGCTCACCCATATTTATAGAAGTGGATTTTAACTCAAAGTCATCCTAGATCCTAAACTAACTCTTACAATATCTCTCATGATCTATAAACCTCTCACTTAATCCCATATCTCTAGAGAATATACAACTAACCCATAAATTTCTCAACTCTTCCAAAATACTGGCAAACCTTCTCCTATTGACAATAATTCTGATTCTCTCCTAAAACTATAAAATAATACAAAAAATAATTAAATCCTAATTTAAGAAACCAAATCCCTTCATAAAAAATTGACAGCAGGTTATTTTTTGGTTCGCATAACAAAAGAATTTAATACGTTGTTAACATGAATGTGAAAACATTAGAAACCAATCTAAATCATATATAGTTGATACATCCCTCATGAGCTAAAATAAATTGATCATGTTTATATATATAAACATCACAACGTCATAGCCTATAACCAAAAAGATATCGTGGTGGGGATAATATAACCTCTGTAATGAAAGGGTTTATTATTATAACCATTATAGAAAATAAATACGATGTAACAAATTTTAACTTAAGAATAAATTGAAATTTGATACATTATATATATTATGTTTACATTGCGAGAATAATTATTTTTTATGTGCGCTTAAGAGACATTGCAAGTTTTATCAGAGATAAAGGGTTAGACATTGTAGCTTCTTTAAGGGAAAATAATAACAAAATGCATTGTGTTCAATAAAAAAGAAGAATTAGAAATATGACAACTTTTTCTACAAGACTAAACTGTCCACCCTTATCTAAATGAATTCTTGAGATATGGGTGCAGCTATGTGAAGAACTTTGATCTATATCTACTATGTTGTTTCAAAATAATAGATAATCCAAAACATAAATCACCAATTAAGAGTGAGCAATGAGCCATAAATAAGAAATCAAATAAATTTGTATGTTATAAATCCAATGTAATGAGAAGTGAAGAATCTTGTGATGAGTAGATTGAAATAAGTTTTGTTACATAAGTTATGAAAATACTAATTGAATTATTGTTGAGGTAGGGTTACCTACTAGGATTGATATGTTGGGCACCTAAGACAACAAAAAACTACTTGGAAGATTTATTTACACATGTTAATTAGTAAGTTATATTCTGGATTTTAGACATCTGTGATTACTAACTCAGAAAATATATCCGGTTACTAACTCAGAAAATGTGTCCGGTTACTGACTCAGAAAGTATAAACTACAGATGTCTAAAATCCAAAATCATTTCCCTGTACGAAGGGAATACATGGAGTGAAATTATTTTCCTCAAAAAAATTAGAGTGAAGATAGCAAGAAGAGCTTTAGACCTTCAATTTCTTAAAAATTGTCCTTAAATCATAACAGCTCACCTCATAACTATTTAAATCTCGTAATTTAGCTCTTCTTCTATCAATATTCGAAAATAGTCTTGATGATGGATCCCTGTTTGGATTTGAAACGTTGACGGAATATGGGTATTACTGTGGGCTCTCCGGTTACTAACTCAGAAAATATAAACCACAAATGTCTAAAATCCATAATGATTTCCCTGTATAGAGTGGATACATGGAGTGAAATTATTTTACTCAAAAAATTTAGAGTGAAGATAACAAGAAGAGCTTTAGACCTTCAATTTCTTAAAAGCTATCCTTAAATCATAATAGCTCATCTCATAACTATTTAAATCTCGCAATTTAGCTCTTCTACTATTAGCATTCGAAAATAGTCCTCATGATGATCCCTGTTCGGATTTGAAACGTTGATGGAATATGGGTATTACTGTGGGTTCTCCAGTTACTAACTCAGATAGTAAGTTATATCTCGTACATGTTGAATAGTGGGTAGAGAGACAATTTCATGATCTCTAATGTTGAGAAATTAGTGTGTAGACAAACATAAATAAAATAAGATAACAAGCCCTACATCATTAAATAATTATAAAACATTAATAAGTATGTTTAGGAAAAAATATGTGGTGTTGTATTCGAAATTAACCTTAAAAGAAAGGATTGTATACTTGATGATCACATGTTAATGGTTGTGAAGCCCTTTTGATAATTTCAGAAAACAAAAGAAAAGAATATATATATATATATATATAATATATATATATATATATATAGATATATGAAACATATAAGATCAATATCCTCATAATCAAAGGAGCCCTACAAATATTGGTTATAATAGTGGAATAAAAGGTATACATGATCATCATGTAGGTAAGTTGCAATAAAAAATCATAATTAATTATCATGGAAAGGAGATTAGTCTCGAGAATGGTGAAACAAGAAACATAATTGAGACTTTTAAAAGAAAATGACTGGATAACAGTATATTGGTTACTCGAATATATCAAATAAACATGGAATCACATCGAGATAATGTTGTTGATACTCAAAAAGATACAAGATTTACACCAAATTTAGTAACTATAAAGTGAGTAGGGGAAATTTCAAGAATATGGAAATTTACTAGGAACGGAATGCAACAACCTTGAAATATATATATATTTTTAATTTTCTATGTCTAATGGACATATCGGGCTCAATATTCTTTTGAGTTTCAAAAGTCTAACATCAAATCAAGGAACGTGTTGCTAATTGGTCTATTTTATAAATACCTCATGATTGGAAAGGGAAATGTTGATTGAAATCAAAGATGGAAAGATAATTTTGATTGATTGAAATGAGTGTAATTGTAACTCTAATATCTAAAAATTTGATATGGTTTGGTACATCAAGATAAACATAAAAATACGAAGGCTAGATTACATGGAAAAGCTACAAAAATTGTAGAATATATATATATATATTATATTTATATATATATATATAATATATATATATATAATATATATATATATATATATATATATATATATATGTATGATAGTATGTATGATGTAGATAGATAGATAGATAATTTAATGCTAAATAATATAGCCATAAACATTAAGGGGAAACTCTTAACCTAGTCTTCGCTAGTCGGAAACTTTTTCTTTTAATTTTTTTGAGATATTATAAGTTGAAAATGGGTAGCATATGAATATATATATAAGTGTTAAGTACTCACAATAATGGAATTTTTTATTAAATACTCTAAGGAGTTTGTCATCTTAGTGTGGCTTGAAGGACTAATAGTGGATATATGTAAAATGTGATTTAAATCATGAAGATAGTCGATTAAGGTAAGTAAGGAAAATGTGGCATTAAGAAAAATTAAGTTTCACAATGAAAATGTTGGTAGTATAGTGGCATAAGTGTTACCTATAATTATTGTCAGCATGGAAAGTGCAACATGGAACTAAATGTTGGTAGTATAATGGCATAAGTGTTACCTATAATTACGTCAACATGGGAAGTGCAACATGGAACTAGTCAACTTCACCCCTAATAAGTGTCTTAAGAAGATCAATATGATTTTTATGGACATAAGTGAAATTTTGTCAATTGGTTGATTAGAATGGAAATACGCTTACAAAATCTTGATGTCAAGATAAAAACACTAATATGAATGTTTAGGAAACTAACAAGCTCATAGATGGAAAGGAGGGAAGACCCCAGAGCTTATTTCACCTTAAAACAAACGAGAGACAAAAAATGGGCCACATGCAACCTCCAAACATCTTAATCAATAATTTGGAAAATAGAGAAGATTGCAAACTGTAAGAATACAATTGTGATAAAAATAATGGATGAGGTGTGTGAGAGAGGTACATTGGTAAGATTTTGTTATGTAATGTTCTGGTTAGATTTTATTGAATGTAGGCATGTCCATACTAGTAAATATCGTGCCCTTAAATTGTCATGATAGTTTCTTTTACCATTCTCCTGTTCTTTTCATCTTGATGGTATATTAAGGAGAGATAAAAAGGAAAAGAGTAAAATAAGGAAAACTAACAAAATTTGAAAACCGTGATCAATACTTTACCTTGAAACATGATGGGGTCCACTTGAACAAGGACAAATATAATGTTTTCCATGGAGGTGATAATTTTATGTGGAATATTTCATATAATGAAATTATGATGGTGCTTAACAAGGTACGAAAATAAACATAATAAAGACGAAGTCTTGATGATGATTCTTGGTCTAGACTCAAAACATTGACGAGTTAAAGATCAAGAATGTGGAATATCTGAATTTCGTTTCTCAAAACCACACAACAGAGATCTACAAACCATTAAGAAAATATTTATTTAACATAAGAAAAAGGAAGGTGATTATTATAACAAGTATGATTACTATTGAGTGGTCCAATAGGATAATTAGTTACTCTCCTTTTGGCATAAAATTGTTGTTTATTAACAATTCCACAAGACCTTATGGGTTAAATGTATTAAAATAACCAACTATTGAATAAAGTGAATATCATGATGTGCATCGATGTATAAGAAAATAAATATAATAAATTAATGTAGAAAGTGTGAGACTGTCAATACACACACAACTGTGAAAGGGCGAGATCCTATGACCTCACACATATGAAGAATTACATATAAATTTTATAGACAACCTATAATGCACCATGAAAAGCGCCAAAATTGACGGAATGCTACAAATTGGACACGTAGTTTTGCACATAAAACAAAATAGGAAAGCAACCCAAGATGAACATAACTAAGTTTACTTGGACAAAGTAGACAACGATATAGCTGCCTTGAACATGTCAGGAAAAAAAAGGTTATTATAAACTCTACTTATACCTGATTAATGCATATGTAACATTTGAAATTAAAATAAAATAATAGTAATACTTCCCAATACAATAATACTCTAATTTCAATCTATCGTGGAGGTTAAAGTGTATTTAAGGCACTTTAGTCCAAAAGAGGGAACCTCGGAAGATGAAAATTTCATGCATGTAGCATATCCCAGGTTGTTTTGAAATGGTAGAAACAACCACAGAGGATGGTGTTTCACTTAATGGGGAATATGTAACACCCCTTAGTAAGTTGTAAATATTTTAATTAATTTTACTAAAATGACTTAGTGGACTACTCACCATATGGAATATTTGAGAATATAATTACAACCACTTGTTAGGTGTCAAAACATCCCTCTACTTTCCTAGCTCAATTTCATTTAGTCTAATTTAATTGAGTTTCACTCGAGTCATTTATTACTAGTGTTTCCAATGTAAATTTATTCAACTAAATAGTAATACTCAAAAGAGAAATAACTTGCTCAATAGCTTTGTAATGTTAAAATTTTGACATGGTATGGAAGCATCAATTTGCATAAGACTCCACAAAGAGAAGTGCTTCAATTTTATTTCGGCCAGCAAAAAATAAGCAAGGGTAGTGATATGCCAAGGAGAAAAGTGTGAATTCCGCACCTGTGAAGAGGGGGAAAGTGAAATTGCGCACATGCAAAAAGTATCAACGTGTCGTATCTGAAACTCAGCCAAGAAGAAATTGAGTAAGTAACGATAGTATTATGAAATTCTTGAAATTTTAAAATTGATGGACCCAGTCAATTAAATGAGTGTACAAAATTGCGCATAAAAGGTCACCCAAGCTAAGCAAAAATCCAAGCCTCAGTTAAACAACAAAGCTTCAGTCAAAAATCCAAGCCTCAGTCAAACAACAAAGCTTCAGTCAAAAAACGAAGGGTCATCATATTATTTTTATTCTATGAGTCCCCAATGTTATTTAAAATCATTAATTTTTTTTTAAAGGAGGAGCTAGATAAAATATGCACTGGATTGAAAAGAAAGAGATGTAGCTGTCATGTGTGGCCTGCACCTGGAGACTACACTCACAAAACTTGAGAGATTTCTCTCGTTCACTCTATTCCACCTTCAATCAAAAGGTTACATCATTAAATACAATACTAGGAAATAGGAAGTTGCACCTAAACCCCATAACTATATGAACTAATCCTAAACTAGGGAGAAAGTTACAACAAATGTAACCATTTTCTCCATTAATATCAAAAGAATATTAATTATTATCAACTCCCCCCCTTAATGGAGAAAGGGTTCTCCTGAACTCCTAGCATCTTTCTAAACAATTCAAATTTCACTCGTGCAAGAGGCTTTGTAAAAATATCAGCCACATTGTCACAAGTTTTACAATATTCAACAACAATTTCATTTGACTGTATTTTTTCTCTAACAAAATGGAACTGAGTGTCTATATGCTTGGTGTTTTTGTGAAACACTGGATTGTATGCTAATTTGATGGTGCTTTGGTTATCGCTTTTGATAAAAGTGGGTTGCTTCTGTTCTTTTCCTGCATCTTTGAGAAGTCTCCTCAACCAGATTGCTTCACATGTTGCTGCAAAAAATGCTTGATACTCAGCTTCACATGATGACAAAGCTACAGTACTTTGTTTCTTGCTGCTCCATGCTATGACCCCAGAACCTATGTTGAATGCATAACCTGTAATGGACCTCCGATCATCCAGGTTACCTGCGCAGTCTGAGTCTGAAAAACCTGCTAGAGTAACATCAGATACATCAGTGTATAAAATACCAAAATGAACAGTACCACAAAGATACCTCAACACACTTTTTACTGCTGTCCAGTGACTTTCAAGCGGTTTCGACATGAATTGGCTCAACACACTAACTGAGTATGCCAAGTCAGGTCTGGTTGTTGTAAGGTATATCAGGCTGCCAACCAGCTGTCTGTACATTGTGGCATCTACCTCCTTAGTGCCATCATCACCGCTCAATTTCAGATTCTGCTGCAAAGGTGTTGTTTTTGATCTACACTGATCCATCCCAAACTTTTCTAACAGATTTCTAGCATACTTCCCTTGGGTAAGAAAAGTTTGCCCAGTATCTCTAAATACTTCTAATCCCAGACAATAGTGAAGGCTTCCGAGATCCTTCATTTCAAAAACTTGTGCCATAAGCCTTTTGATTCCTTTGATTAAATCAAATGCATTTCCTGTTATAATCATGTCGTCCACATACAAAGAAATCAAAATAATTTGCCCCTGATTATTGTACTTCGTATACAAATTTGGGTCATTTAAACTTCTATTGAAACCATACTCTATAAAGAAAGAATCGACTTTTTCATACCAAGACCTAGGTGCTTGCTTTAATCCATATAAATCCTTTTTCAATCTACAAACAAGATGTTCCTGCCCCTGCTTTACATATCCTTCTGGCTGTACTAAGTAAATTTCTTCTTTTAAATCACCATTTAAAAATGCAGATTTAACATCAAGCTGGTGTAATTCCCAATTATATTTAGTAGCTAAAGCAATAAGCATTGTGATTGTATTTAGCTTTGCTACAGGTGCAAAAGTATCATCAAAATCTATACCTTCCTTCTGTGAATATCCTTTTGCAACCAACCTAGCTTTTAGCTTATCTATACTTCCGTCTGCATTCATTTTTGGTTTAAACAGCCACTTACATCCTATATGTGTTTTATTCTTAGGTAGCTCAACTAAATCCCAATTATCATTTCTAAAAATTGATTCCATTTCTTCATCCATTGCAGCTCTCCATTCCTTAAATTGACTAGCTTCTTTATAATTAGAGGGTTCTATAATGTTCAAAAATTTTGACATCAAAGCATAGTTTCTCAGCTTCAATGGTAATTGAGTCTTCCTACCTGACCTCCTTGGTATGGGACTTACCTCAAATTTGTTTTCCTCTGCAATAACTGGGCCTTCTTTTTCACCTTCTTGTTGTTCTTCTTCTTTCTCTTCTTTGTGCTCCTATTCCTTCTCCCTCTCTTCCTCACTGCTTTCCTCCAACAGCAATGGAATGTGCCAATCATCTCCAACATCAGGTTTCCTTTCCTGTACCTGTTCATGAAAGACTACATCTCTACTGGCCAATGTCTTACGAGACTCAGGATTGAAAAGTTTGTATGCTTTAAACTCTGTTCCATAACCAACTAAGATGCATTTAACTGCCTTAGGGTCTAATTTCTTTCTATCAGCTTTGGGTACATGTGAAAATGCCTTTGACCCAAAGACTCTTAAGTGGTTTACTGCTGGTTTAAATCCATATAAGGCTTCAAAAGGGGTTTTGAAACCAAGACACCTAGTAGGACTTCTATTTTTCAAATATACAGTAGTATTTATTGCTTCTGCCCAAAAAATATTAGATAGACCCTTACCTTGCAACATGCTCCTTGCACACTCCACCAATGTTCTGTTTTTACGCTCTGCAATTCTGTTTTGCTGTGGTGTATGCGGCACTGTATATTGCTGAACAATCCCATGATTTTTGTAGTATTTCATGAATTCCTTTAATTTGTATTCTCCTCCTTGATCAGATCGGAGAATTTTAATACTTTTTCCAAACTGTTTTTCCACCAGGGTTTTGAACTCTATAAAATATTGGAAAGTCTCACTTTTCTTGTTTAAAAAATAAACCCAAGAATACCTAGTGCAGTCATCAGTAAATAACAAAAAATATTATGCTCCCCCTAGCGACCTTATCTACATGGGACCACATACATCAGTGTGCACTAGCTCTAAGATTTTTGTTTGCCTCCTCCTATCATGCACAGGAAATTGTTCTCTGTGCATCTTCCTAAGGCACAACCATCACAGTTTAATTGAATGTTATGAAAGATGGGGAGACCTTCGACCATACCTTTCTTTTGTAACAACATGAGATCCTACAGATTCATCTGACCAAACCTCTAATGCCAGAGTTGTTCAGCTGTCGACTCTCCTGCAACCATGGCTTGCTTTGATATACTTTTTGCATCCAACCTGTATAGGCTTCCAACTCGCATTCCTGTTGCAACAATTTCATTCCTGCAATCCTTTATCACACAGTGAGTCTTGAAGAATTTGACATGCATATCTTGATCAACCATCATGGATACAGATATCAAGTTTTTCTTTATTCCAGGTACATATAAAACATTTGAAAGGTGACTAATTCTTCCATTTGGTAATTTAACTGAAATCACCCCATGACCTTTAATCTGATATCCATTATCATCCCCTAGATATATTTTTGATCCATTTATAATTTCTTCAAGACTATCGAAAATTTTCTTATTACCTGTCATGTGAGAGGATGCTCCGGAATCGACATACCAGATGTCATGTTCATTTGATGCTGAAAGGGCACAGTCGACTGTGAACAGTCGAAATTCATGACTGAAGTCTTCTTCTTCAACAAAATATCCTCTGTGTTTTGGTTTTACCTGTCTCCTCCTTGCCTCATCAGCCTGCTTCTTATGATAACAATCTCTCTGTATATGACCCATTTTTCCACAATAATAACATTTCTTTTCATAATGATTTGCAAGCATACCTTTCTGAGAATGTGGATTCTTCTGTGTTGTTCCTCCTTTTTGCTTTGATTGCTGCTGTGACTGCCTTCCTTTAGATAGTCTTCGTTTTGCCACCAGCACGAGATCGTCACTTTGGGGGTTCAGATTCAGGTTCTGCCGTCTGTCTTCCTCTTGCTGCAAGATCGCAGTGAGATCATTGAACGTGGGTGCTTTCTCCCTTGCCGAGACTCCAGTGATGAAGGTTTGGAAATCATCACGCATCCCATTCATTGTAATTGCAACAAGATCTTCATCAGCCATCGCCACTCCAATGGCCCCCAATCCATCTTTAACATCCTTAATTCGGCTACAAATGCAGTAGCAGACTCCCTTTCGTCCATCCTCATCGAGAATAGCTTGCTTTTCAGAGCCAAAACTCTGTTTGTATTTTGGGTCTCATATAGATTCTTGATTTTCGTCCAGATCTCCGCGGACGATTTACAATCTCTGATGTGTGCAATAACATTGTCTTTCACAGACATCTTCAATAGGACTTTGGCTTTGTTTTCTCATTTTTCCCAGTGTTCCTTCTGTGTGGTTGCGGTCGGCTTTTGCTCGTCGCCTGTCACTATAGCCCATGCATTCGCACCTTCAAGCAAAGTCTAAATCTTGAACTTCCAGTTCGTGAAGTTAGACCCGTTGAGCTTACTAGACTCGTTAAGGTAAGATTCCATCGTATTACTCATTGTGAATCTACTTAACAACAACAAAAACAATACCTGTCAGATCGATCTGTCACCTTTACCACCGATCTGCAGTGTCTGGCACTCCCGCTCCAATGATCAAATTCGTCATTTCCAACACAGCCGAAACAATGATCTGATCACAATTGATCTGATCCACCTCTCCCGGATTGATCCGCCACTTCGCCGATCCCGCTTTCCTTGTAGATCGCCAAACGAAGTCGAGGTTTCCCGCAGATCTCCTCTGGCACTTTCCCAATCTGTCTCTCCCGGACTGATCTACAACTTCACTGATCTGCTCTGTTTGCAAACCGCCAAACGAAGTTCACGCTATTCAGGGATCTCCTTGGCGCTACCCCGAGAGAAAAATCCGCGCTAATTAAAAATCGCTTAGAGTATAAAAATTGGCGTGACTTTCCCGGTAAAATCCATGCTTAGCGTGCTTTATCCCTCAAATTCCGCGCTCCAGCACTGTTTATCCCTCAAAATCCGCGCTCTAGCGCGATTTATCCCTCAAAATCCGCGCTAATCCCTCTTCTGGCGCGACTGTCAGCGCAAAATCCACGCTAATCAGCCTTTCTGCTCAGGAAAAAAAAAAATTCCGAGTCGGACCCACGTGTTCTGCAGTCCACCTAGTCAATCGAGCACAGAGCTCTCGTGTACACACACAGCCACACAGGCACTTCAAGCCACACAGGCAAGCTAGCTTCTATAGGTACTTCAGCCTCATAGGTGACAAAGATCAGGCTCACTCAATCTGAGCTCTGATACCAAGATAAAATATGCACTGAATTGAAAAGAAAGAGATGTAGCTCTCAAGTGTGGCCTACACCTGGAGACTACACTCACAAAACTTGAGAGATTTCTCTCGTTCACTCTATTCCACCTTCAATCAAAAGGTTACATCATTAAATACAATACTAGGAAATAGGAAGTTGCACCTAAACCCCATAACTATAGGAACTAATACTAAACTAGGGAGAAAGTTACAACAATGTAACCATTTTCTCCATTAATATCAAAAGAATATTAATTATTCTCAACTAAGCTTGTTTAAAGCGTTAAAGGAATTGAAATTTGTGCATTTCATAATGAGACATTTTAGAGAGTGCAAATGCTTTTAATATTCCGTTGAGGTGCATATGAGATATGATTGAGTTTAAAAAAATAGTTTTTTCAAAAAAAGGGCTTATGTTTTTCTAAAAGGGCTTATCATTTTATATAAAGGAAAGGATGAAATTCCTTAAAATAGCATCATAATTGTTCTGAATAAAAAGTCTTTGTTTATGTTGTTTCCAAGAGCGACAAAGGAATACAAGGAATTTTTTTTCAAGAGAAGCAGAAAGTGTTGTTGCGCAAATTACTTTTCGGTTTTGTAATATTTTTAAGAGAGCAGAAGCAGTTTTGTAGTGTAAAGAAAGCTTTATAAAAAAAATAAAGAAGAGGACGTTGCATTATTTTAATCACTTTTTAGTATTGTGCTATTTTTGTGAAAGCTTTGTGAAAGAGAAGAAAAAGTCACATTTTTACACCAGGGATGTCTACACTTTGTTTTGCTTGTTGAATAGTAGTGAGCTAGAACTCAATAAACCCAAAAAATCAAGAGGCTAAGAAAGTGGGAAGAATGTATGAAGCATAGAAAACCAAGGAAGACTCATATAACCTTAAGATGATTTTTTCGTATAAGCTAGAGTAATCAAGTTGAAGATGAATAATTTTTTGAATCCCACTGTGCTCAGCCACAAGTGGGTGATGGGTGAAGAATTTGCAGAAAGATCAAAGAAGGGCCACATAGATGCTGGTCAAGCCCACTATGCATAAACACAAGTGGATGAAAATTTGGTAAATCTAGCAACAAAGCTTGTTGATGACAATTTAGTGATTCCAACAACAAAGTTTGATCAAGGAAAAAATTTGATGAATCCAGCAAGAGAGCTTAATGATGAGGATTCGGTGAATCTAGAAATGGATCTTGTTGATGACAATGAAGCTTCAGTTTGAGCAATCAATGCTGATGTAAAGTCTGATGAAGACCTTTTTAGTAACTATGAATGGTTGCAGATAATATAACAAACACATCATATAGACATTATGATATTCAATGAGAAAATCCCACTTGAGTCAGTGGAAGGCAAACTTTCAGCATGAGGGCACTCTAGTATAGAAGTGGAAGAGATAAAGAAAAAGACAAAAGAAGAAGACAAAAACAAAGACAGAGATAGAGTCAATGGAAAACAAGGAAGCTCACAAAGAAAAAACAAAGACAAAGGTGGAGGCAAATAAGGAAGCGAAACACGGGAAACCACCTTTTACACAGTGGGAGGAAAAGAATCAATGTGGTTCTGTAGATGTTTTTAAACTTACCATTGATTTTGAGTTTTCACATAAACAAAACTATTATGAAGAAGAGTTAAAATTCCTTCAAACATGGCTTGCAACACCATGTCTTGAAAAAGTCTCCATAGAAACTACAGAAATGAACCTTGAAGATAGCTTGGATGATGAAAAAATTAACGAAACCTTCAGTTATTGGAATACTGAATAGATGAAATTTTATTATGGTCTTATGTTGCACCAAATTGTTGATGACAAGAATACAAGAAAACATGACATTTGGCAGCAATCCACATACAAGTAATTTTTTGAAGAGGTCTGGGAGATCCTTATATAGGGTGGAAAAATGTAAACATGCACCAACAAATAAAGAAACTAAAATTTAAAGTAAACAACAAAACTAAAAGGCTAAAACAATTTAGAGGCTACAGTCTCCGAGAAGAGAAGAAGAAAGTAAATGTGGTTGAAGCCTATTTTTGAAATTGTAAACCTAGATGAGACATATACTAGTAGGTGTCTTAATTGAATTACTAGTAGGTGCCTTAATTGAATTTTTATGTGGTTGTAATTAAGGTGGGAGAATATAATTCCAACCACTTGTTAGGTGTCAAAACCATCACTCCAAGTGTGCTAGTTCAGGTAGTTTAGTAGAGTTTCATTCTTTTTATTAGCAATGTTTCCAATGTAATATTGTTTAACTAATTCATAATATTGATAATAATATTTTTCTTCCACATAGTTTTGTTCTCTTCAATTTTTATCATGGATGGCTTGGTATGAATGGTGAATAATTATAAATGTTTATTTTATGTTTCATTAATAAAATTAGTCATGGTAATCCAAAGAAAATTATTGAAGAGAAAAGATGTTAAGTACTAGTTTCACTTAAGAGTCAGTTAGAATAAGCTTATTCCCTTCTTTAGAGATAAGTAATCTTAGTTGGGAAAAGAGAGCCAAGAGGGTGAGAGGGAAAAATCCTGAGGCAATCTACAGACTTAGAACCTGGTTGGAGGAGGTCTAATAGAGGAAATGAAATGGATTCCTGAGATGTGATGTTGTTGAGGTAGGGTAGGATGTTGTGAAAGGAAGGAATTTTGAGTTGGTTGGCGATTTCAACTCTTTGTTTGAATTGTAAGGTCTGTAATTAATATGGACAAACCTTGTGTAGTCAGAAATTTCTACGATGACATGTTTTGGTCTATGTCTAAAGAATTTTTCTTGAACTAAACTGGCTCTCTGCGAGTACTGGTAAATGTTACCTGAACTCGTTGATCTGGTGGAGCAGTCTTTTGTTCTGAATAATTTTTTGGTATCCTAGTTGAATTCATACAGATAGGTCTTCTACTACTATGTCGTGAATATATTAGAATGTGGAGAATTCTTTCTATGTTTATTATATCAAGGTTGGAAGATTAATATGTGTTATCAAAAAATTTGTTTATGAACGAATAATGATTTCATACCTCATATAAGTTGAACAATAAATGGTACTCATAAGTACGATGTGACCTACGTTAGTCTAAACCATTACCGGTCTGGACTTGTTACTTTCGAACAATCCAGGATCCATATAATAGAATTTGGAAAGTGGTGGGAGGTCCGTGGGTAAGAATCTGCGAAGGCTCCGAGATTTAATATACCGATAAAAACATGTATTCAAATATATATAAGCACAACTATAATTACACTGACTAGCCCAGTATTTATATAATGAAAGGCTTTTAATAAATAAAATAATTGCAAAGAAAGGTATACTCTGTATACATATTAGACTTTCGATTTATAGAAAATAAAATTGAAAACTCCAAAAATACTAAATAACTATTTCATTTTGAGCAATAACAATATAGAAAGCAGAAGTTCATAAATGTACACGATAAACCAGCATAGTAGAGAATATAAGATGCAGATTAAGAAAGTATCAACATCCATAGGTTGCCAAGAACAAGAATCTATTGCAAAAAATAAGTCTATTTATACAAAATTATGAATACAAAGGTCAGTTTAAAGACAACATCATGTCGTTGAACTAAGTAATGTCAAGTATCCAATAGAAGACAAATACAAATTAAGAGTAGCATAATCGTCAAAACCTGTGACCAAGTTATACAGAAAGGTTGGAGCCTTGAAGTCCTTAATACTAAATACATGGCGATGGGTCCAACAATCAAACCATAAAAATAATTTCAATAGCATAAAAAACCTACAAGAATGTTTCAGGAAAATCCTTAATTCGACCTTTCACTGAAAATTGTCCTATCCAAAGAAGTAAGAATTTCATAACTAGAAAAAACTGGAAAACACTTGGGGAATAGATAAGCTTTCGCTATCACCAGTGCATGTAGTCAAAGGAAAGGAATGATGAGACAATATAATTGTAAATAAAATGATGTAAAACTCGACTGAAAAAAAAATTTGTATCTGATAATTACCTGGAAATAGAGTCTAGAGTATCCCATGCGAAAATTATGTTAAAACGTAGGAAGGGATAATGTTAATTTTAAAATAGGGATCGAAAACCTAAAATTTGAAAAGTTGAGAAGAGGAAAAAAATCAGACATACCCTATCCAATTAGGCTGGAAATAAAGACTACATGTGCACTCCAGATGCAGAAGGAAATCTCTGATTGCAAAACCCGACAACCTCATTGCGAGCGTAACATTTTAAGTAGTGAAATCATAAAATGAGAAAACCAAAAAGGGAAATTATTAAGCGTTAAATAATGTTTCCAAACATTAATATCACGACAAAAATGAAAGAAGCAAGCCAACAAGATTTCCGCATGACAAAATTGCTAAAGTGAGGATTCTGAAGATATGAACCCTAGCACCAAATCAAACTGCTTTTGAACCCTAAGGGGTAGAAGGAACTATGTGAGTGGCTTCATCATCTAAACAATAAAAAAAAGGGTAAGGATAATAAAAAGAAATTGTCCCAAAAACAATATTCTACAAGTTCGAGAAACAAAAAGAGAAGTAAACTATAATTGCCTCTTGTTACCTCTGGTATTTACATTGGTGAACCCTCCTACTGCACAATATAACTCATATAAGAATTGGACAAATATATTTTGTGTATTTGCAGTTTAGGGTTGCAGATGCTCTCAGAGCAATGGAGGAGCAGAATGAGTGAAATGGGCGACGGTGGAATAAGGATTAGTACAAAAACTGACCAAAGCTCTCATGTCGTTGATTGTGAACACTAAATCACAAAACCGTTGATCATTTGAGACCTTAGTGGGTCCACAAGGGAAATACACCAGATGATCTTGATGGCTAGTGTGTGACAACTCATACCTCAAAATTTTGGTGATAAAGGGGTGGCAGAACAAAAATCAAATAGAACATCAATTTATTACGTTCTCAGCACAAATATCAAAACATTACAAATTTCATTAAATCATATATAGTTGATATGTCCCACATGAGCTGAAATGAATTGATCTTGTTTTTATATATATAAACATCATAACCCCATAGCCTCCAATTCAAAAGATACAGGGATGGGGTTAATATCATCTATGTAATGTAAGGGTTTATTATGATCGTAATTTTTATTATTAATAATATTGGTTAATGTAAAATATCTTTTTTATGATAAAACATAAATGAATTACATATATTTCTTTTATTACTTTTGATATATATATCTATATATCATTCCTTGAAAATGCCACTTACCATTTCGATTACTTAGATTACATAGTTTATGTTTTTATGGATAGATTTCATACAAAATTAACAAAAAAATATAGGTGAAAAATGGAAAAAAATGTTTTGACTATAACACATTTATTTTTTTTAAATTCTTTATATATTATATACAAACTTATTTTGTTTAACTACTATATATAATGATTAACACTGAAATATTTCATATATTATCTATATATTAAATTTCTAATCATTAGTTATATTCTTTAAATGTCATATACTAATTTTAATATAAATAATTCAATGAATTACTTATATTCATACTCTTATTACTTTTGTTAGAAAATAATTGGATTTTTTTACTTTCAATTATTCTTTTCTTTGTACATTGAACTATTTTATTATAATTTACATTTGAGTGTTATGTTTCCTCCTATATATATGGAATTGATGTTAAAATAAATTATTCAAATAGTGTATTGTATTAAAATATATTTTTTTAAATTATGAGAATGATACATCTAGTTCACACTCAAAAGTGAAAATATAAGAATTTTTTACTTTTATTTAATTTATTTCTCTATATTAATACAATTATGTTATTTCATATGGAAATTCAAATATTTTTATCTATCATTGAGATTGAGTGTAAAATAGTTTTACCACATCTCCTTTATACCAAACACTTATATCCATTTTTGTATTTTACTATAGTCTACATTGTTTTATTATTTTGAGTTTATTTTATATTTATTTTGAAAAAGACAAGTGAGAACAAATGAAATCACCCACCTCCCTATGGAATGTGCTATGGAATGTTCCTCTGGGCGCAACAACCAACTAAGGTAGCAACACCCAACAAAGCAGAGACATTGATAATGATATTATTGATATCTAATATTATTTTTTAATATTATTTTTAAATAAAACTAATGAAACATATACATTCATTTTTGTTTCTTATTGTTAACTTATTTCACTCTAAAGTAGGTTGAGATAATTTATTTATGTGTAAGAGTGAAAGTGAAATATTTTTATTGCATTTGTTTGAAACAGAATTGTAATATCAATATTGGAAGATCATTTGTAATATTGATATGAAAAACACAATAAGAATGAGATTATTGATGTTTTATAATGCCCTTAATTAAAAAAATCAAACACTTACATTCTTTTTTGTTTCTTCTTACGTTCTTTTTTGTTTCTTATTATAGCTTACATTGGTTTTCTACTTCTTTGAATGTATTTTATAATGCCTTTAATTAAAACTAACCAAACAAATACAATCATTTTCGTTTCTTATTATAGATTACATTTGTTTCCTACTTCTTCGAATGTATTTTATTTTTATTTTAAAATGGAAACTGTACAAGTTGACCATGGAAGAAATTACATATATTCTTCATTCTAGGAAGCTCAATAAGAGAATAAGTAACTTGAAAAGGCACAATTATTTTTTTGGAAGTCATTTTTTTATGTGAAATTGTATTCTTCATTAGCCTGGAAAAGTGGATAAGTTAGTGAATGAGTTATTGAATATATATATTTAGTAACTCTTATGTGCCACCATCTCCTAGTTTCTCTAGTAAAAATATTGATTTTTAGATTGTTGCAATAAGACTAAGCATAGAAGTTATATGGGATGTTGTGTTGAATGGTTTGAGAAACTCTCGAATCAAGAATCCTATAGTACGATCGCTAAGATGAAAAATATTAGGTATTTGAGAATAAGAAAGACAATGCAACAATAGTATTTATCATTCAATAAGGATTAGCTCACAACATTCTTAGAAAACTGAAGTACCAACCATGTTGAAACAAGATTTGGATATTTGAGAAATGCCATATAGTAAAGTGGACTACAACATCTATCAATAGGGTATTAGGGTTGTTAATGAAGTTAATATCGAAATAGAAGAAATAAAATATTTTAGGATGGCATACATAAGTAGAGACTATCAAAGTAGAAAAGTATATACAACACATGGAGAGTGTAGTTTTCCTAAGAAAGAAAAAGAAATGTTCAAAAAATTGCAGAACAAATGATGATTTTCTGCAAGTTGTAAAGCTTGAACATGGTGAAGATAATCAATCCTACTAAATATATACACATGAATATAAAACAACCCTTTCTGAAAAGATATGTGTGTGTGAGGGGAACCTAACAATGAAAGTTGAATTTGATTATGAATTTGAATTATCATTTCATGAGCAATGGCTTGCAGAGCTCTAGTATGATCGAGATGGAAGTTGCGATGGAAAATTAATTATATCTATAGTGGATTAAATAGTAGAACCAATGAAAGTAATAATCACAATTTTTGTATCATTTTATCATAGTGAAAGAGTGTTAGGGTCCCACCCTAACCCCCTTATCTATGTAATGGGACCACGTCATAGTCAAGAGTCAATAAAGCCCATATTAATAATTGTAAGTAATCCGCAATTAATAACGGAACCACAGTTAGTTGCAAATGGGTCGTAGTATTAGATAGATGGTATTAATAATACACGGTAT
>APFE031634779.1:272062-297440 GCA_000404065.3 Pinus taeda
CCCTGCAAGATCATTCGCAAATTTTCTGCGAACGCTTACGAGATACAGTTGCCACCAGGGATTGGTATTTCCCCTATCTTTAACGTGGCAAATCTGTTCCCTTATGTTGCAGGTTCGGCAGATGATGCAGCAGCAGAGCCACCGCAGAACACCCAATTGAAAGGAGATTTATGGACGAGACAGATGCCGATGGCACCACCCGTCGAGATTGAGGGAATTTTGGACACACAGGTAGCAAAGCGCACACGCAGGAAAGAGTATTTGAGATATTTGGTAAAGTGGAAGAACCGTCCAATAGAGGACAGTTCGTGGCTTAATGCGACACAAATACAAAAGGCAAGCTACTCTATTGACGACCTCATGGAACGGAGCCATGACTTTTTGCCAGCCCGGGAGCCTGATGCAGGAGCATCCAGCTTTGAGGAGACATAAAGTGGTTGGCAGCCTCACGAAAAGACCAGAACACACAATCATTTGTTTTAACTGGGCAAGTGTTGGGCTTGTCAGTAAAGTGACTTTATTTTACTTGCGTTATTTTATTTTACCTGTCTGTAGGTTGATAGGATTAAAGTAATTGTAGTGAAAGCACTGTTACTGTTTGTTAGGAATTTGTAACAGGGAGAAAAATAATTAATTAGTTTCTTTAAAGTTACATTAGTTAAAGGCAGTTAAAGAACTGACAAAACAGTTAATCTGTTGAGACAGTTTACACAGAACAGTTATGTTTCCTTCGAATATAATCGGGAAGACAACCATTGTACGGGATTCCCTCTCAAACGAGACAAGAAAGAAATATAGTCATTTCTGAAAAAGATATTATCATCTACTTTTATGTCCTTCTTAACATCACTGTAATCATTTTGATTTCATGCTTTTCTATTCTAGTTTACTGTACGAATAAATGAGTTTGTAAACCAGAAATAGACAAAAGTCACGGGCGGAGCAGACGTGACCAACAGGATACTTTTCAAGAGAACAGTTAGCCGGTGGAGTACACCAATCAACAAACAGGCAGCATCAAAACCGTAGCAGACGTGACAGTTGAATTATTTCCAGACACAGAGAGTACAGTCAGTGCATGCGAATATAAACAACAGGTATTTTGTGGAACCACTAAATCTTTTCAAGAATTGAATAAAGAATCATGATAAAACTCTAGCATATATTGTATCTTCCCTAGAATGTAAACAATCATTGTATACTGTTCGAAATTTTTTTTTTTCAAGAACCGGCATATTATTCAACATCCAAAACATACGAACAGTAGTCAAACCCCAAAGGGGAAATGCAATAACCAGTGATACAAGCAAACAGAGATAACTTAAATTGCAGAGCCATAGAGTTAATACAATAAGAGGGTGCCATAGTATCGGCAACCTGGAATCCCAAATGTCCGAGGGTTACAAGTAAACCCAGCAGCAGAACGAGGGTTTGCACAGTAGAAATCACTGACAGCAAAAACATCAACGGAACCTATAGACCGGGTTCAAAACCCCGAAGAGTCACTTACAGTAAAGGGTTTCAAATAACCCAGAAAAACCTTACAGGACGGAGGCCAATATACCCACGAAATTGCAGAAGACAAAATACATTATATGACCGAGAGCAGTCGAATTCGTTGCACAGGCAACAGAAAACTTGGAGCCAAGTCTCAACAAACAAACCTATGAACTAAAGACCTACAAGTTCAAGACCCTACTCGAAAGACCAGTGACTGGAGGGACCGAGGGTTCAGACTGCAACCACGAGGAGCGTTGCCCAGGAGCCATAGAACCCGACCACCTGCAGACAAACAACAGAGGAAGTTTGCGGCGTCATGACCTGAGAAATCACAGAGAAAAACTGAGAAATAAATGTAAGTGGTAAGGTTAGAACTTACCCGAACAGAGGAGGCCGAGTCGAGCCACCAAACCACCCATAAAACCTGAAGACAAGGAGCGAGTGTCTTAGGCATGAAAAGGAGAAGTGAAACAACTATAACACAGAGCCAGAGCTTACCTATTCAAGTGCGAATGGAACGAATTGCCTGTAGAAAACCTGTCAAGAAATAGCAAGTCAGTAGAGCGAATAAGAGCGACATTGTAAACAGAAAAGCCGAACAAATAAACCAGAGTAATAGTTACAAACCCTGAGCAGGTGACAGCGACCTTATAAGCGTTGGAATATCACAATAACGTGAAGAGGAGGCCGAGAGAACCCATTAGAATCAACAAAATCGAACCAGAGTGACAGAGGGGCGGAGTCTCCCCACGGAGCAGAGCATAGCGAAAATGGAAGGCGTCCAGAGCAAATGACGGGTTGACAAAGGGTTTTAGAATTATAAAGGGGTGAACCGGCAAATGGAGGTTGCCAACCGAGAACTCAGGTCAGAACCCTAATCCGTTTACCAACGTAGGTACCAAACATTTAAGTCAACTTCAATTCGCTTCCGGACAGAGGTCAAAGATATTTCGTATTGGCGGGAGGCCATCAGAAAATGAAGATGATATACCTTTGGCCACTATATACAAATGTAATTATATATGAAAATTGCAAACAAATAAGAAAAGTATAACCTCTCTCTCTCTCTATATATATATATATATATGGAAATTTACACATATGCTATGGTGCACCATTACGTATATCATTGAATAATTAAAATATTGCTCGTTTCCAATGAAAAAAGTAAATGAATAAAATTTTCAGGTTAATGGAAGGAAGCACTTACAAATGACAAGAAATGAAAACTATCGAGGAGAGGACTTCTCATCACAATATTGTGAATCGGTTAAATAAGATTGAATTACAAACATATGTAATAAATGACTCGAGTGAAACTCGACTAAATTGGACTAACTGAAACTCACCTAGAACACTTGTATTAATGGTTTTGAGACCTAGCAGGTGGTTGGAATTAGCTTCTCCAATACTCCCACTTAATTAAAACCACATAAATATTTAATTAAGATGACTTCTAGTCTACCTCTCGATTGTGCTTATAATTTAAAAAATTGACTTAGGCTAGATTTACTATTCTTCCTATCTTCTTCCAGATCTTCTAGAATCTAAATTGTTTTAGATTTTTCTTCTTGTTGTATCATTCAAACCTTAGTTTGTTCATTTGTTGGTGCACATTTTCTATTGTTCCAGGTTGTATGAGCATGTCCTAGACTTATTCAAAAAATGACCTGTATGTGGGTTTTTGCCACATACAATCTTATGTAGTGTGCTTTTGATCATCAATCTACTGCAACATAAGATCAAAAAAAATTAATAATAATAAATAAATAAATAAATAAATAAAATAAAATTCTATTCAAAGGTCAAATACCTAAAAATTTCATTGATGTGTTCATCGTATATGTTATCTTAAACATTAATTTTTTCAGCTTCTATGCAGACCTCATCTAAACATGGTATTGCAATTTGTGCTTCAAGCAAATTTAACTGTTCTTCATAATCATTTGATGTACCCGCACACTGGAAATCATTGTTAGAATTAAAATTATTTGGAGAACCACAATCGTTATGTTCCTTCTACTCTGCAATGAGAGATTTTCTCCTGTTCTAATCTACAATGAGAGCTTTCTCCTATTTTGCTTCCTTCTCTGTCTCTTCTTCTCTTTGTGTCCCTTTGACTTATCTACTAACTTGTGTTATTGCAGACAACTTGTCTTTCACTAACTCAAGTGGGCTTTTTTCACCCAATAGCTTTCTATCAATCTAATTTTTTTGTTGCATCATATGCAACCATTCATCAATAGGCAATAATTATTCATCAAAATTTACATCAGAAATATTAATTGATGGATTCACCATAACATTGGATGCCCCAATGGGAGCTTCACATTCATCAACAACCTCCATTGGTGGATTTAGAAAATTGTAATCAACAAGCTTTGTTGCTGGAATCAACAAATTTTCATCAACTTGTGGATGTGCACAGTAGGGTTCATAAGCATCTATGTGCTCCTTCTCTGATTCTTCTACAAATTTTTCACTCATCATCCACTTTGGGCTGAGCACAGTGGGATTTGCAAAATTATCATCTCGTTGTAGATCTGCTGTTATAGATCCACCTTCATCCTCGACATCAATACTCCCCCTTACACCAAAATGCCTCTTAATGGTATGCAAGGTCTCCTTCGATATCTTGGGATCTGAAATCATGGGAAGAATGTTCTCATCCATAAATTATTTTATGCATTTTAACGCGGAGACATCATTTTGCCTCTTTACTTCCAAATCTAAAAAGATATCATACATCTCCTGTTGTCACTTCGACCTTCTCAACCTGTTCTATTTTCACATTTCTTAAGTGCTGGATCACTACAACTCAACAAATAAAACAAAATATAGACATCTCATCTAATTGCAATAAAAACAACTCTACCTCTTAGCTTCCACAAATAAAAAAGTCTACAAATTTTCACAAGAGTGGTGCTTTTACAAAATATTTTACAAAAATATCTCAAAACCCATAAGTAATTTGCGAAATAACCCTTAGTATTTAAAAAAAATAAATTATATTCATTTATCACCCTTGAAAAGATCATGAACGAGGGCCTTTTCTTTAAGAACAATTTATGAGTCTTTTTTAAACAATATGATGCTCCTTTTTTTTTAAATAAGGAATTCCAAACCTTACATGAGCCTTTCAAAAAAATCCACCCTTTTAAAAATAAATAACTAAATAAATAAGGCTTTTAAAAACCATTACAAGAGCACCTTTTAAAAATAATACCAACCCAAAAGAAAACTCATGAGCCTTTGAACATGTGCTCGCTTCTTGTTTTCAAAAAAATCAATTGGCGTAATTAGTTGACTTTTCAAATTCCTTTCGTGCTCCAACAGTTCATGCTTCCATGTGCTTTGTGCCCAATAGAATGCGACAACAAATAAAAATTTGGTTCATTCAATCTCACAAAGCATGACAGGGGATTACAAAATACAAGGCACTCAACCCATCACAGAGAAATTGCTCTTACATTTTAAAATGTTGCTTCAACGTTTGCGCGACTATGCTAGGATTTTTTGCAATGTTTTGTGCACTACTTTAATTGACGGGGTGCGCCAATTTCAAAATTCTATGATTTCTTAAATTTCAACTCTTTTGCGCAATTTCCTTTTAGATGAAATCTAATAGTGATGCACCAGGCTCCTTTTACATGTGTACAATTGACCTGCTCCCTCTTCTTTACATGTGTGGAATTCAAGCTACTTTCACACCTATTCCTTGGCCTCTCATGACCCTTACTTCTTCTTCCCGAGCCTAAAAAAAAATTGTAACATTGCTTTCTCTAGAGTCTTATGTGACCTATGCTATGATACCATGATAAGAAATGAAAAATATGGAGGAGAGGACTGTTCATATCAATATTTTGAATTAGTTAAATAAGATCACATTGGAAACATCAATAGTAAATCACTACAATAAAACTTGACTAAAATGGACTAACTGAAACTGAACTAGGACACATGGATGGATGGTTTTGATGCCTAGTAGGTGGTTGGGGTTAGATTCTTGCAACAAACCTAATTCCACCTCTTCACCCCTTAATTTTTTTTTTCTAAACTGCACTAACCCCTTTTTTATTTTCTATTATTTAAAATATCAGTTTATATATTTTATGCATATATGTTGAATGATTATAAACACAACATATAACATTTAATTTTGAAACAATGAATAGAATAAACACTTTCATGTCAATTCCTTAAGACTTAAAAACCCTAGGTCTATTCGAAATTTGATACAATATATAAATCTCAATCTATAAGTAATGAATATTTTAAACCTATGACAAATCTAGAGTCCTATTACCCATAGTTCTGCTCAAAGTTTAACAGGGTTCTTGACTTAAAATCATTTCTAGTATCTTTGAGCATTTAAACTGCTATATGGTTATGTGGTTCATTGTCCTTTTTTGTCATAAGCATATCTATTTATGACCTCTAGTCCTTGGTCTTCACATGACACCATTTCCTGCATATTATTTAATTCTACAGAACTTTTTCTGAACCGATCAATGGTCTAGAGCTTTCCTATCAAACATCTATGGTTCTGGGTTTTTTTCTAACCCTACCCATCGCCTTTACTTTTCCCATTTCAAACCCTAACTCTGTTATTTTCTTTTGAGCTTGTTTCTCATGGAGGTCATAGAGATAAGAGGGTTTCAACCCCTTTCCCTCTGTCACTTTGAGGAAGGATGTTGTCCTCCCTTTTCCTTTAAACTCCTGCAAAGATGTATGGTTGTTAAAGGTGTGGAAACTGTAGGGTGTTGGAACCATGCAAACAAGAAGAGATATAGAGAGGTCCGACCTCTACATCAGTAAATTTTGCTATGGCTCACGAAAATCGCCATGTTGATAGAGTCTCTTGTCTGAGATTGGGTAGTTTGTCATTTATTTTCTTTCAAGTTTAATGAACCTTACCCTTTCCCTTCAAATAGGGGGTTGTACCGGTCTCTTCCTTCATACTTCCTTTGGATAAGGATTTGCTCCGACCCAGGTAAGTCTTAATGTTAACGATTATTTGATATTTTATTTTATTAATTGGTTTCCTCACATTTATACACGTCTTTTGTTTTCCCTGATATACTATAGTTTACCCTAAATTCTTCATGCAGGTTTGGCTGTCGACTTCTAGCTTATGCATTCTCCATATGTAATCAATTCCCACTTGATTATTAGATATTTTGTGTTTAAGATTTAGTAGCAATTTACATATGACACTAATTCCTACTGTTCTATTTCATGCAGGTAATCCTATTCTCAAGAACCCCCATGATACCTTTGCGCTGGTTGTTGGCATTTAACCCACACGCTTTCTTTATGCACAGGTTGGTCTTCCCCGCTTAGCTAATATTTTGCTTGTGAATTTTTTTTCCAGTTTGCTTCATTCTGTGACCGAGACACTTCAAGGTGGCCGCGGCCCATGCAAACCATCTCACTATTAACTGCCACTATCATGAATCTTTAGTTTTTTATTTTTATTTTTATTCTACTACCTTCAGGCTGAAGGATTTAATTGTTAAACAAGAGATTTGTATGAGACTGTATAAGAAAAGCACCTGGATGCTCATACTCTGTTTTTTCTTTTGTCTCAATGTATCTTGAAAAACTTCATATATTTCTAATATGTTGGAATCTATGTAAATTTAGTATATGTCAATCATCTCAGGCTGCTCTTACTATGACTAGAATATGTGATTGCCCATGTTTATCGTTTTTCCATATTTGTCTATCAGGATACATTCGCGTATCATATTTTTTTGTTCAGTTGTTTTAGTTTTGTTTTATGGTTATCTCTCCATTCTAGGAACAATACAACTTAAATATTTTACTTATTGTTAAAAGGTCTACAACATTTCATATACTATCATTTCTTCTATAATCTGTGGCTCTCGTAATAATATTCAGTTTATTTGTAAGAACATATACCTTCCTATTTATTTTTCTTTGCTCACGCACTATATATATGTTTGAGGGATATTCAGAAATCTCATCTCTGATTTCTTTATTTACTTAGTTTGATGGGTAAAATAATTCCTGTGTGTATATTTTCATATCGTAGACCTTTATTACCCTACGGTCGTTGAACTGATTCTCTTAGCCTTAAGAGGATATAGCATACATATTTTTCTAGGGAATGTAACTATTATTCCCTAGTTGGGATGGGATTTTGACTCGAAGTCTCCTCGACTCTAAGACGTTATCTACCCTCACCTTACTATACATTAATTTATATATAAATTGATACCAATTTATTTGGCCCATTTTTTCAACTTCCTATTTTAATACGTGCATATTCTACTTAACCTGCATCCAATGTAACCATAATCTTTCACAATAATACTGATAAGAATTATCTCTTATACAATCATAATTAGCACAGGATAATATAAATTATACAAACTCAACAATCTGTTTGAGAAGTACTCAATCATCTATTACAACTTGGTAAACTCAACAAGCATACGACTAATGTGCTTTTGTAACTATCAATTCATTAACTCGTTTATTCATTTTTTAATTTAACTATACCTCTAATTATATCTTCTACCAAGAGGAGTTGCAAACCTTCATCATGCATTGAACTATTCTTAAATTTATTTCCATCTTTTTCTATGACTCGATAGGAAAATAATGTTGCATATATCATAATCTTAAACACATTTTTTTAAAGAAAAATAATAAATCATATACTACTTGTAAATATCATCTACAGAATATAATGAATAACAATCTTCCCACTATAATAGTTAACCATCAATCTCTATATGAATAAATCATGTGATATATAAATCAAACAAGTCATTCCTAACATCTATAAAATCCAATTCCTAAAAGCATAGTAATATTTTTATGACCAAAATTCTTATACTTGGAAAATCATTGGCTGACTTTAGTAGACCTCCCAACCATGAATCCTCTGATTCCCCTCAATATATGAAAATTTCCCTTCTGCATGAGTAACCTCTACTCTGCTTTGACAATTCATATTTAACATCATCTTGTTCACAGATTTTTCCTAGGTATTGTTTTTCCTTCATGGGTTCTGTTTCCCCTCAACCTAGGCTTTTTCCATGTTTTTCTTTTCCTTAAAGCTAAAATCCTACTTTTCCACTTGCAGTGCTTTTATTGTCAAACTTTATCTCCGACCTAATTAATACAATTATATATATTTCTATATATAATTTGCTTTAGAAAGAAATCTTGGCAAATGTGATACCTATCAGATTATGGCAAGTTTCATCCTCTTTTTTGGGGTCACCCCATGAATTTTCCAAAATTCATAATTATCATATTAACAATCTATATTAATTAAATATAAACATTTACATGCTTATTGTTATCATCTACTATCATGTGGTCTTTTTACATTTATTTCATAATGTTTCAAGTTCATAAAAATGAGAGATACTACATCATCACTCCTTAAACATAAAACCATCCTTAGTGTTATTATTCAATCTGAAAACAATTTAGGGTAGGCAGCCCTTATAACCTCTTCTTTTTCCTAGGTCACCTCATGAGGAGTAAAGTGTCACCACTGCGCTTTAGCCTAACATATGACTGGATTCTGCAGTATGCTTTCCCTCCATTTTGGCATGTGGAGTGTTTAAGGGATGAAATATCCTTCGAGCTCCACCTGTAATACATGCCAATCAATTACATGATTGTTGTCATGTACATATTTTTTTAATAGTGATACATGAAAGACATTATGCACTTTAATATGAGTTGGTAGAGCTAATTCATAAGTTATTGGACCTATTTGATCAAACACTTCGAATGGTTCACAGTAGCACGGTGCCAATTTAGCACAACTACCAGTACTCAAAGTACTCTTGTGAGGCCTAACCCTCAAATACACATGTTCCCCAACTTGAAATTCCTTAAAACTTCTTTTTTTATCTGCATATATTTTCTGTCTGTCTTGAGCTGTCTGGATATTTTGCTGAATTCTTTTCACCGCCTCTTCCATTTCACTCTACAGTTTGGGTACAAGAATCAACTTATCCTTTGGTTGACTCCAAATCAAAGGAGTATGGCATTTTCTTCCATATAGAGCTTCAAATGGGCTCATCTTGATGGAAGCTTAGTAGCATTTGTTATAAGAAAACTCATCTAAATGTAGGTAGTCTTCCCGTTTTGTGGGTCTGTCCATCACATACATCCAAAGAAGATCCTCTAAGACTCGATTTGTTCTCTCCATTTCTCGATCCATCTGTGGGTGGTACGTTGTACTAAAATTCAGTTTGGTACCAAGTTTCCCAAATACAGACTTCTAGAATCTCAAAGTGAATTTGGTTTCCCGATCTAATACAATTGTTTTTGGTATGGCATGTAATCTAAATATATATTTCATAAATATATTTTCTCTTTGTACTATCACAAAAGTTGATTGTAGAGGAATGAAGTGGACTACCTTGGTTGGCATATCTACTACCACCATAATGGAATAATGCTGATACCGGGTTCTTAGAATTCTAGTAATGAAATCCATGGAAATCGTTTCCTATTTCCACTCTCGAATAGGTAGTGAATTCAGAAACATTGGTAGATGCTGATGTTCTATTTTGACTTGTTGACATTGCAGGCATTTCGACAAATAATCAGCTAACTCCTTTTTCATTCCAACGTAGCAAAATTTTTTCGTTAATGCAATTGTCATTTTCTGGTATCTCGGATGACTTGCATACGGTTCTTTATGTTGTTCATCCAATATTAATTGTCTAAGCGGTGTGCTATTTGGAATAACCCATCTACCTTGATAGGTGATCAATCCTTTAGAGTTGATCACATACCTTATTTTCCTACATTGTTGTATCTGTTTGTATAGTTCTTGGTATTGGGGGTATTTATCCTGCCAAGCTCACTTGTTCCTCAAAATATGTTTTTACTCCCACTCCCATATTTGCAACTTTAACATGGGCATGCCAAATTAATACATCAGGTATTTTATTCTCCTCTCCCTTGATATGTTTAATTTCAAATTCAAATTCCTTGAGAAAGGGGAGCCATCTTGAATCTTGCATTCAGATTAGCTTGACTAAAAAAATATTTAAGGTTGATGTGGTCAATAATTAGGACAAACTTTTTACCCATCACATAATGTCTCCACATTCTTAATGCATGGATTAATGCCGCAAACTCGAAATCATACACATCATAATTTTGCTCATGCTTTTTCAATTTACGAGACTCATAAGCTATGACAACATCATTTTGTAGCAATAACCATCGGAACCCCTAAAGGAACGCATATGTGCGTACCACAAATCCCTGTTTCAGATCTGCTATTCATAACACTGAAGTTGTGGTCAACAATCTTTTTAGATCATTAAAACTTTTCTGACATTTTTCAGTCCACTCAAACTTTGTTCATTTTTTTGCAATGAGGTGATGGGGTATGCTAATCTGGAGAAATTATTCACAAATATATGACAGTATCCTGCAATCCCCATAAAAGAACGAACTACAGATACATCCTTTGGTATTGGCCATTCTGAAATTGCAGAAATCTTTTCTTGATCTACTGATAATCCTTCCTTAGATATGACATGTCCCAGGTACTATATCCTATATTTAAAAACTTCACACTTGCTACTCTTGACGTACTATTTATTCTTTCTTAAGGTCTACAGTACCATTCTTAAATATTCTTGGTGTTCCTCCTCATTTTTTGAGTATACCAAGATGCCATCTATAAATACCAATACAAAGTTATCCACATATTGGTGTAACACATTGTTCATAAGACACATGAAATTCGATGGAGAATTGGTCAGACCAAAAGGTAACACCACGAACTCGTAGTGACGATAACGTGTTCTAAAATTTGTTTTCTTTATATCTTCCTCCTTGATCCGTAATTGATGATACCCCGTTCTCAGGTCAAATTTTGAGAAAAATTGAGGCTTCTCTGAATTGATCCAACAGGTCATCTATTCTTGGTAAGGGATATTGGTTTTTTACTATTAATTTGTTCAACTGATAGTAATCTATACACATTCTGTAGGTATCGTCTTTGTTTTTCACAAAAAGAACTGGTGCCCCCCAAGGAGATACATTGGGTCTTATATATCCCTTGTGCAATAACTCTTGTAATTGCATTCTTAACTCTAAGAATTTGAGAGTGCTCATGCAGTAAGGAGTCCTAGAAATCGAAACAGCCTTGGGTATCAAGTTTATTGTTAAGTTTACATCCCAAAAGGGGGGCAGTCCTAGAATTTCTTCTAGGAAATCATCCAGGTATTACTTAATGACTGGGATCATTTCCAACCTCTTTGGTTTAGACCTCTAAAGGTTGTCCTCTACCTATACCAAATACAGTTCACAACCTTTCGTGACACTTCTTTCCAACTGTAAGGTGGAAATTTGTCTGACTATTATTGGTTTTGCTTTTCCCTTAATGACTGTCATGACCCCAGTAGTTCCTAAACATGTCACTGTTTTCTCCAGAAAGTTTATAAAAGTAGCTTGTTGCTCTAAAGAATCCATTCCCACTAGTATGTCATATGACCCAAGTGGAAGGAGGTTGAATTCTATTGTCGAGAAATAACCATTGAGATCAACAGGGCATTATTTCACATACTGAGTAACTTTTCTCTTAGTACCCGTGGTTAATTGTACTAACCATGCATTCCTAAAATTTTTTTTTTTCTATCTACATCTTTCTACAGTTTGAGGGCTAACATAGCTTAAAGTAGCTCTAGGATCTATTAAAATGGACATAGTTTGGTTTGATATTTTACCTTCTATTTCTAACATAGTAGATTGATGATTTTCCTATTGATTTTCCAAGGCAGCGCTGGTCCTTGGCATGCTTCTAGCAATATCATTTACTATAGTAGCCTCCCGTACTATCTGTATGTTATGCATTCATCGAGAGTTATGTGGGTGGTCCCTCATCATATGAGGTCCCCTACACCCCTAGCATCTTAATTGTTCTTTGGCAGTGTCATTATTTTTGTTATCTTGTTCTGCCACTCTTGAACCTGTGTGAGACTGAGCTAGTAGAAGTGTTTCTTCTCTGTTCCCTTTCCTTTTCTGATGATCTCTACCAAAAATTCTAAATAAAGTGGTTTTTTTCTTCTTCATTCCTCCACATATTCTTCCACCATCCTTATTCTTCCATAGTTTGCCACCTTAACTTTTAATTTTAAGTTGTTGATGGCATAGCCTTACTTTTCTGATTACGTCATCCATAGCTTTTGGGTTATCTAACTTGATTATTTCTTTGTATGTGATCGGAAAACAATTTAGAAACCACTGAATTTTTTCTTTCTCTTCCTTTAGATAAGGCACGTAACACAACAAATTGGTAAATTTATTTATAAATTCATCCATAGTTAGTTGCCCCAATTTCAGCTAATGAAATTCCTTAGCCGTATGATCATAAAATGTTTCACTCAGGAATCTGGCCTTGAATTGTTGCTCAAATTCTTCCCATGACATTGTTTTTCTTTAGTGCTTGGACACTCTTTTGCTCCTCCCACCACAGAGTATATTTGCCTTGTAATTGGTAAATTTCCAATTGTGCCTTTAGGTTGCTTTCACATTCATATACTTGGAATGATTTTATCATATTTAGCAGCCATGCCTCTGCATCTTCCTCTTTTCCCCATCAAACACTCATGGTTTGATTTTTCTAAATTCTGCTTGTAATTCATCCTTCCTTCATTTCTTATGTGTTTTTGATGATTCAGGATCAGTTTCTTCTTCGCTCCCTGACTTGTCAGATCCTATCTTCCCTGTACTTTCTTGATTTACACTCTTATGGTTAGACTTCTTTGTCCATTCTTGGGTGAGCTTCTCTTGATCCTCACTCGCCTTTAACAATTTATGGTTATTGTAACAGAGTTGAACCATCTTCACGTGTACTGCCTTTACCATCTCTACTAACTGAGAGTTCATGGGAGAAGCACTACTAAGCTCGCCAAGATCCACATATAATTCCTCATTTCCCGCATTTGGCGGCAAATACCCTTCCATTGTTGTTAAATTTTTCTACCTACAACAACATTCATTGTTCAGATAGATAAAACAAAATTAACATATTTGTGCTTAATATTATTTATTTTACATTGTTCATTTTAAGGTGGCTGTCCCTATACAAGCTCAACTTAGAACTGTGATTCGATACCATTTGCAACAAACCTAATTCCACCACTTGACCCCTTAATTTGTTTTCTAAACTTGCACTAACCCCTTTTTATTTTCTTTTATTTAACATATCAGTTTATATATTTTATGCATATATGTTGAATGATTATAAACACAACATATAACATTTAATTTCAAAACAATGAATAGCATAAACACTATCATGTCAATTCCTTAACTCCTGAAAACAATAGTTCTGTTTAACATTGGATACAATATATAAATCTCAATCTATAATTAATCAATATATTAAACCTAAGACAAATTTGGAGTCCTATTACCTGTAGGTCATCTCAACATTTAATGCACGAATAATATTAAGTTTCACGTAGTTCATGACTTAAACTTAGTTCTAATATCTCCAAGCATTTAAACTATTGTACGATTATGTGGTTCATTGTCCTTTCTTGTCATAAGGATATCTATTTATGACCTGTGGTCCTTGGTCTTCACATGACACCATTTCCTGCATTTTATTTAATTTGATGGGACTTGGGTTGTACCCATGTAATGTGGCACGTACCTCCATATTTTTTTGTTATTCGTGAACCCATCAATGCTCTAGATTTTTCCTATCCAACATCCACATTCTTGTTATTTTCGCTAACCCTACACATCGCCTTTACTTTTCCCATTTCAAACCCTACCTCTACTATTTTCTTCCTAGTTTGTTTTTCATGGAAGCCGTAGAGACAAGAGGGTTTCAACCCGTTTCCCTATGTCGCTCTGATGAAGGATGGCATTGGCCCTTTACCTCAGCACTCTTGCAAGGAAGTATTGGTGTTAAATGTGTGCAGACTTTAGGGTGTTGGAACCATGCAAAAAAGACATCTGTATGAGAATATATAAGAAAAGCACATAGATGCTCATACTCTATTTTTTTTGTCTCAATGTATCTTGAAAAACTTCATATATTTATAATACGCTAGAACCTATGTAAATTTAGTATATGTCAATCATTTCAGGTTGTTCTTACTATGACTAGAATATGTGATTTCTAATGTTTATCATTTTTCCATATTTTTCTATCAAGATAAATTCTTGTATCATATTTTTTTATTTGGACGTTTCCATTTTTTTTATGGCTATCACTTAATTCTAGGAACAATACAACTTTAATATTTTTCTTATTGTTAAAAGGTATACAACATTTCATATACTATCATTTTGTTTATGGTCTATGGCTCTCATAATAATATTCAGTTTACCTGTAAGAACATATACCTTCCTATTTATTTTTCTTCTCTCATGCAATATATATATATATATCTGTGTGTGTGTGTGTGTTTAAGGGATATTCAGAAATCTCATCTCTCATTTCTTTGTTTACTTAGTTTGATGGGTAAAATAATTGTTGTGTGTAAATTTTGATATCATATACCTTTATTACGCTACGTTCCTTGAACCGATTCTCTTAACCTTCAGAGGATCTAGCATATATATTTTTCTGGGAAATGTAACCACGATTCCCTAGTTGGGGCGGGATTTTGACTTCCAGTCTCCTCGACTCCAAGATGTTATCTACCCTAACCTCACTGTACATTAATTTATCTATAAAGTGATACCAATTTATCTGTCCTTGTTTTTCAACTTCTTATTATAATACTCCCTTATTGTACTTAACCTACATCCAATGTAACCATAATCTTTAATACTAATATTGATAAGAATTATCTCTTGTACGATCATAATTAGCACAGGATAATATAAAGTATACAAACTCAAGAGTCTGTTTCAGAAGTACTCAATCGTCTATTACAACTTGGTAAACTCAACAAGTATACCGCTAATGTGCTTTTGTAACTATAAATTCATTAACTTGTTTATTCATTTTTTAATTTAACTATACCTATGATTATATATTCTACAAAGAGGAGTTACAAACCTCCATCATGTGTCGAACTATTCTTAAATTTATTTCCATCTTTTTCTATGACTCGATAGGAAAATAACTCTGCATATATCATAATCTTAAACACATGATTTTTAAGAAAAATAATCAATCATATACTGCTTGTAAATATCATCTATGAATATAATGAATAACAATCTTCCCACTATTATAAATATCCATTAGTCTCTATATGAGTAAAGCATGTGATATATAAATCAAACAAGTCATTCCTAACATTTATAAAATCCAATTCCTGAAAGCATAGTAAGAATTTTCTTACCAGAATTCTTATACTTGGAAAATTACTAGCCGACTTTACTAGACCTCCCGACCACAAATACTTTGCTTCCCCCAAGCTATGACAGCTTGCCTTCTTCATGAGTAACCTCTACTCTACTTTGATAATGAATATCTAACATCATCTTGTTCACAATTTATTCCTGGGCAGCATCCTGCCTTCAGGCGCTCTATTTCCCCTCAACCTAGGCTTTTTCCTCTTTTTTCGTTTCCTTAAAGCTAAAAGAATGCTTTTCCACTTGCAGTTCTTTTATTACCAGTGTTTATCTCGCACCGTATTAAGACAATTATATATATTTCTATATATAATTTTCTTTAGGAATGAAATCATGGCGAATGTGATACCTCTCAAATTATAGCAAGTTTCATCCTCATTTCTCGAGTTAGCCCATGTATTTTCCAAAATTCATAATTATCATACTAACAATATATATTAATTAAATATAAACATTTACATATTTATTCTTATTATCTAATAACATATGTTCTTTGTGTAGTTATTTCATAATGTTTCAATTTCATGAGAATGGGAGATATTACAATTCTCCAACACTTCCACTTAATTACAACCACATAAAAATTTAGTTAAGATGCTTGCTGGTCTATGTCTTAGCTAGCCTTATAATTTAAAAAATTGACTTCAACTACATTTGATCTTCTTCTTCTCTTCTTCCAGATCTTGTAGCCTCTAAATTATTTCATCATTTTCCTCTTATTGTGTCATTGAAACTTTAGTCTCTTCATTTCTTGGTGCAGGTTTTCTATTGTTTTAGGTTATCTAAGCATGGCCTGGAATTCTTCAAAAAATGGTTTGTATGTGGGTTTTTTCGACATATTATATTCTGTAGTGCACTCTTCATCATCGATATACTGCAATATAAGATGAAAACAAAATGTTTTCTCTTCAAAACTCCAATACCTGAAAATTTCATTGATGTGTTCATCATGGATGTTGTCTTCAACATTTGTTTTTTCAGCTTCTATGTAGACCTCATCTAGGCATCGTATTGCAAGCCATGATTCAAAGAAATTTGACTCTTCTTATAATCATTTTGTGTACCTTCACACTGGAAATCAATGTTAGAATTACAAATATTTGCAGACCCACATTGGTTTTGTTCCTTCTTCTTTGCAATGAAATCTTTCTCCTATTATGCTTCTATCTCTGTCTCTTCTTTTCTTATTATCTCTTCAACATATTTACTAACATGTGCTACTACAAACAGGTTGTCTTCTAATGATTGAAGTGGTATTTTCTAACCGAATAACATTATGTTGATCTGATGTTTATGTTGCATCATCTGCGACCATTCATCTTGAGGAAATAATTCTTCATCAAAATTTGCATCAACAATATTAGTTCATTGATTCACGATAACATTAGTTCCTCCAATGGCTGCTTCATTGTCATCAACAATCTTTGTTGTTGGATTCACCAAATTTTAATTAGCAAGCTCTCTTGCTAGAATAACGAAATTTTAGCCCACTTGTGCCTATGCACGGTGGGGTTCATGACCATCTATGTGCTCCTTCTTTGATTCTTATACAAATGCTTAACTCATTATCCACTTCTGGCTGAGTGAAGTGGGATGGACAAAATTTTCACCTCTTTGTACATTTTATTCTATAGATCCACCTTCATCTTCAACATCAATAGTCCCCCTTACCCCAAAACTCCTCTCAAGGGTATCCTAGGCCTCTTTGGCTATCTTGGCATATGAAATAAAGGGAAGAATGTTGTATTCCATAGATTCTTTTATTCTTTTTAATGTGAATACATCCTCTTTCCTCTTCACTTCCAAATCTAAAAATGTCTCAAACATCTCAAAGAGTCGGTTTGACCTTCTCAACCTTTTGGATTGTCGTATTTATTGAGTGTTAGATCACTACGAATCAACAAGCAAAAATAATTGTGAACATCATATCTAGCTACAATTAAAATGCCTCAACTTCTTGGCTTCCACAAGCAAATGATTCTACAAAGTTTCACAACAACAGTTCGCAAAAGATTTTACAAAATATCGCAAAACCCACAACTAATTTGAGAATATCCCTGTGTTTTCTTAAAAAAAAGTTGTTTATTCCTTTATCCCACTTGGAGAGCTCATAAATGAGGGATTTTTTACATCATGTATGTGGGCCTTTATTTTAAGAAAAATTTACGAGCCTTTTCTAAACAATATGATGCTATGCTTTCTTGAAAAAATAAGGCATTCAAAATATTACACGAGCCTTTCAACAAACTCCTCCCTTTAAATTTTTTTTGAAAAAATCATAAGGCTTTCAAAAATAATTACATGAGTCCCTTTTAAAAATAATACCAACCACGAAAAGATAGATGACCCTTTCAACATGTCCATGCCTCCCTTTTTTTAAAGGGATTGGAGTAATTTGTTGACTTTTAAAATTCCTTTTTTGCTTCAACAACACGTGCTCCCATGTTCTTTGTGCCTAACAGAACCCGACAAGGAATAAAAATTTGGTTCATTCAATCACACTGAGCACGAAGCATGATAGGGTATTAAAAAATATGAGGCCCTCATAACCTTGAAGAAAAAATTCGTTCTTCCCTTTTAAAATTTCACTTCAGCGTTTATGCGACTTCGCTGGGATTTTCCGCGGCATTTTTCTCACTCCTTTGATTGACGGGGTGCACTAATTTTAAAACTCTACAATTTCATAACTTTTGACTTTTTTTCCTTTTGGATGAAATTCGAAAGTGACGCACTAGGTTATTTTTATACGTGCCCAATTGACATAATTACTTTTCTTAATAGGTGCAAAAATCAAGCTACCTTCACACCTTTTCCTCGACCTCTCATGACCCTTGTTTTTTCTTTCCAAGCCAAAAACAAATTTGTAACGCTTTTCTCCATGGAATCTTATGTGATACTATGAGAAGAAATGAAAACTATGAAGTAGAGGACTCCTCATCTTAATATTACAAATGACTTAAATAAGATTACATTAGAAATATTAGTAATAAATCAGTGGAGTGAAGCTCGACTAAATTAGACCGAGTGGAATTGAAATAAGACACTTGGATGGATAATCTTGACATCTAGCAAGTGGTTGGAAATAGATTCTCCAACACTCCCCCTTAATTACAACCACATAATAATTTAATTAAAATGTTTGTTGGTCTATGTCTCAGCAATGTCTATAATTTAAAAAGTTTACTTCAACTAGATTTACTATTCTTCTTCTCTTCTTGCAGATCTTGTAGCCTATAAATTGTTTCAACATTTTCTTCTTGTTGTATCGTTCAAATATTAGTTTCTTCATTTGATGGTGGATGTTTTCCATTGTTCCATGGTGTCTAAGAATGGTATAGACTTCTTCAAAAGATGAGTTTTATGTGGGTTTTTGCCACATATTATCTTATGTATTGTGCTTTTCATCATTAATTTGTTGCAACGTAAGATGAGAATAAAATTTTATCTCTTCAAAACTCCAATACTTGAAAATTTCATTAATGTGTTGATCTTGCATGTTGTCTTCAACATTCATTTATGTAGTTTCTATGTAGACCTCATCTAAAAATGGTATTGCAAGCCATGCTTCAAGGAAATTTAACTCTTCTTCATAATCGTTCTATGTACTTGCACACTCGAAATCAATGTAGAATTAAAAATATTTCAAGAACCACATTGTATATGTTCCTTCTTCTCTATAATGAGAGCTTTATCATGTTGCGCTTCTTTCTGTATCTCTTCTTTTGTCTCTGTCTCTTTGACTTCTTTACTAACATGTGTTGGTGTAGAGAAGTTGTCTTCCACTAACTCAAGTGGGATTTTCTCACCTAATAACATTATGTCGAGCTCATGTTTCGATTGCATCATTTGTAACCATTCATGTTTAGGCAATAATTATTCATCAAATTTTACATTAGCAATATTACTTGATGGATTGACCATAACACCGGTTACTCCAATGGAAGCTTCACTATCATTAGCAAGCTTTGTTGATGGATTCAACAAATCGCCATTAGCAAGCTCTATTGTTGGAATCACCAAATTTCTGTCCAATTACGGTTGTGCATAGTTGGGTTGATGAGCATCTATGTGCTCCTTCTACGATTCTTCTGCAAATTCTTCACTCATCGTCTACTTTTGGCTTAACATAGTGGGATTCACGATTTTTTATCTCATTGTAGATCTGCTGCTATAGATCCACCTTCATCTTCAACTTGAATACTCCCCCTTACACCAAAACTCCTCTCAGAGGTATCCCAAGCCTCCTTGGCTATCCTGGCATGTGAAATCAGGAGAATAATCTTTTCATCCACATATTCTTTTATGCATTTTAATGGGAATGCATCTTTTTGGCTCTTCACTTCCAAATCTAAAAATATATGAAACATCTCATAGTCTCTCGTTGACCTTCTAAGCCTCTTGGCTTTTCGCATTTGTTGAGTGATAGCTCACTACAGCGCAACAAGCAAAAAGAGATGTAAACATTGGATCTAACAGGAAGAAAAGCACCTTGTTTTATTGGCTTCCACAAACAAATACATATGTAAATTTTCACAAAGCCTCCGCTTTCACAAATGCTTTTACAAAAATATCATGAAACCCACCAGCAATTTTAGCAATAACATTTTTTGTTTTAGAACTTTTTTTATTTCTATGCCTTAATCCCCTTTGAAAGAGTCGTGAATGATCATGAAGAAGGGCCCTTTCTTTAGGAACAATTAGTGAGCCTTTTTTTAGACAAATATAATACATTTAAAAAAAAATAAAAATTAATGCATTCAAAACCTTACATGATCCTTCAAACTCCTCCCTTTTCCCTTTTACAAATTAAAAGAAATAACAACATAAGGCTTTCCGTCCTTTCCAAAAGAACACATCAGGTTTGAAAGACCATTACATGAGCCCCTTTTAAAAACAAGACAGGCTGCATGGTAGCTAGTCCCTGCCTAGCTGGTCCAGCCACCAGCAGCGTCCTGTGCAAGTCCTGTGCATGGTCTTTGCAGTGTAACAGTGTTTGCAACAGAGCTATAACCTACAGCAGCACTATAGCCTACAGCAGCACCAATCAGTAGATTCAGTTTTCACATGCAAATTGACGTGTTTAAATGCTTATTGTGCAGTTACATATTGACTTTGTGCAGTTACAGAGTTGACATGGTAGTTTCATTGATTTGACTTATTTGAGTCTTCATTAGAAGGTTTCGAAGCCAGATGCTATTGCAGAAACAAAACTCTTTCCAACGATATCGGGAGATGTTAGACCGAAGCGTGTGAGCGTTAATGGCCTTGCATGGATATGGGATGTTTAATGTTGCAGAGGACGGGGCTGAGAACATCAAGGAAAGTTATTCAATCAGCTGGCCATGATTTCATTACCCTGCGGCGAACATACCGAATTTGAAGAGAAGCATTCATGATAGTTGACTTGATCTGGTTTCGCCGTTTATAGCTGATAATCAGATGCGATTCCTTGTTATCTTAAATTTGTTTTTACCATTTACGGATCATTGTTTATATTTATAGATTCTCCTGGTTCTGTCACTGAACCATGCAAGCTGTATATGGTCATCTTGGGCTCAATAAATAAATTCTCGGTAACTTTGGCCGATTGCACGCTAACTCCGTTATTAGTACTGCATTGCAATGCCATAGCAACGTGTTATTTAATTCTGGTTATAGCTAAACAAATATTAGTCGTTTTGTCGCGTACATGCACCATTAGTTTCTTCTTTTCGCAGTGGATATATATATATATATATTATTACACTAACTTATATGCTAATAATATGTAAAATGGTGAATAAAGATATTCAGATATATTAAAGGTGAAATTCACAGCTAATTATAGTGCGGAAATTGCCAATTACCCTTGTAATCGAACAATACACAACATAATACACTTACTAAGAAGTCTGTTCACATTATAATATGTTAAATGGTGAATAAAAATATTAAGATGATGATTATATGTGAAATGGTGAACAAAGATATTAGAAGTTAAAATTCCCAGCTACCACTTGTAAAAGTGAAATTACCAACAACCAATTACGATCCAAAAGTACACAACATAACACACTTATGAATAAGTTTGTTGACATTATAATATGTGAAATGATGGTTACAAATATTAACATGACACTAAACGCGGTGGGCATATCTTGGAACCAATAATTATGATGTGCATGAGCGAAACGTGGCCGACGACAACCGTGACAACCGTGACTAGTACCAACCGGACGCGCAGCTAATGCCATTCGAAAACCACTGACGCTGTTCTTCAGAAGAGGAGAATTGCGTTGCAGGAGGCAAAGGCTTCTCCGGAGCAAGATCAGTTGCAAATGTTGTTCTGGATGGTTAGTAAATGCAGGCGTCGCTGTCATGGGATCAGGTGAAGTTCAGAGACCATAAGTTTCTCTGCCATGAGACTACGAAAGCATTGAATACTTCTCGCTTGCTTCCTCTGCATAATTTCACTGCATTGCTCGACCTTCAAACATTCAGGTAGCTGGGTATTGATTTGCACTGGCATATTGATTTGGGTTTTTATCTGAACTGATACATTTATCCTGGCATTGATTTGCACTGATAAATTGAATGCAGGCGAGGAAAGCGCTTTGAACGATTGTTTCCAAAAATTGAACGTGGCTTCTACAATCCATTGAATCAGAAAATGCTGGCAAGAGCAAAGGGCATTAAGAGGAAGAAGATGGCACTTAGAGTTGAGGCTGTTCAGGTTCCCGAAATTGGAGTGCTATCATCCTCCTCAACTCCAGGGTCTCTTAATGGGTGGACACTTGACAGCTGGAAATCCAAAAATGCCCTTCAGCTGCCCCAATACCCAGATGCTGAAGAACTGGAGTCTGTCGTGGATCTTTTGAAGACCTTTCCTCCTCTGGTATTTGCCGGAGAGACACGGAAACTGGAAGAAAGGCTCGGAGAAGTTGCTATGGGGAAGGCTTTTCTGCTGCAGGGAGGGGACTGTGCAGAGAGTTTTAAGGAATTCAATGCTAATTACATACGAGATACCTTGCGTGTGCTCCTGCAGATGGTTGTTGTGCTCATGTTTGGAGGGCAAATGCCTGTAATCAAAGTAAGTTCCTATTCATGAAAAAAATTGCATTTTACTTGAAAATTTATATTGTTTCAGATAGAAGGAATAGTTTTCCTTTAGAACTCAATGCTTTATCCTAGTCTCTGGTCAAACAGATTGTATGCTATAACATTTAAAATTAGAATATCAGAGATTCACAAAGCAAAAGGCAGAGTTTGCTTTCGTGCAAGGTTGAGCTTGCAGGGGTAACAAAAGCTTAGCTAACAATGAGTTTTCTTCTGTATAAGGTGGGGCGAATGGCCGGGCAGTTTGCTAAACCCAGATCAGATTGTTTTGAAAAACAAAGAAATATTTCTTATTTTTTCTGCATATTCAAAGCCAATCTTTACAGTTTCCAATGAATTTTTATTCGTGGCATACTGACAGAAATGAATTTATTGCAGGAAGCAAGGAATTACTGGGTGAACCTGAGATTTTAGGCCGTTCCTGCAACCTGCAACCTGTCTGCCATCAGGTAAAACTCCCTGCACATCAACGCAATTCAAAATTATTCTCACCTGAATCTGTAGCTAGCAATTCAAAATTATTCTCACCTGAATCTGTAGCTGGCTTCCAGGGTGGAGCTGGCAGGAAGCCACCGCCGAGAGCTGAGAGCTATGGTGTAGGATGGAGTGCAGGCCACCGCCGAGCGCTGAGAGCTATGGTGCAGGATGGAGTGCAGGATGGAGGATGGAGCGCAAGGAGGATATGAAGAATTAGCAAGCTGAGGGTGAAGGACACGCACTGCTTCCATGCAAGTGAAGCATGCAAATTGACACGCCTCCGGTTTAATAAACCTACGCCATACCCATTTATTCGTAATGTTAGCCAGCTAACATTAAATGTTAGCCAACTAATGCTATCCCAAAGGTAGCATTAATTCAAGGAGGCGGAAGCTCTACTAATTAACCAAGTGATTTCAGAATATTTCCCTAAGTTTTCAGATCGTCTACCTCGTACTGAGGCCAAATAAGACGATCGTTCCATCCATTGGCTGCGTGTATTGTCAAACATAAAATTTAATAAAATGTATCGGCAAACTTTGGTTTAACCTGAAATAAGTTCATGGATTTCTGTGTCGAAGTAATGCTATCGGGTAAAACCGATTACTATAGTCCCTGCCAGCCCGAAAGGCAGGGACTAATAATAAGGAGCCACTACCGAGCCACAAAATAATACATGAGCCTTTTCAACATGTGTGCGCGCCTAAAAGACTTTTAAAAGCCTTTTCGTGCTTCAAAAATTCTTCCTCCCAAATGCTTTTTGCCAAACCCAATGCCACTTCGGTTCATTGAATCACACGGAGCATGACAGGGGATTAAAAAATACGAGGCACTCGTACCTTGAGAGAAAGAAATAGATCTGCCTTTCTAAAATATCGCTTCAACGTTTGCGTGATTCCGATGGGATTTTCTGCGGTGTTTTGCACATTCCTTTAATTGAGGGGGTGCTTCAATTTTGAAATTTTACAATTTCATAAATTTCACTATTTTGCGCAGTTTTTGGGGATCAAAATTCAAAAGTGGGGCACGATGCTCTTTTTACAGGTGCGTAATTCATGCACTTCTTTTTCTTCACACCTGTGGAATGAAGCTGCTTTCACACTTTTTCCTAGGCTTCTTACGACATTTTTTATTTTACTTTCTCAGTATAAAAACAAATTTGGAAGGCTGTTTTATATGGAGATTTTGGTAAATACTCTTTGACATTATGACAAAAAAAAAAAATGAAAATTATAGAGCAAAGGATTATTAATGTTGGAAGTAGATTCTCTAGAAATAAACAGAACAAAAAATCATAAAGATACTTTTACCACTATATGTAGTTGCAATTATAAATGGATTTTTTACTTATATGAACTGAAGTCGTTGCATTGGTAATAGCGGTAAAACAACTGTATGAACAAAAATAACATTTGTATCTTAAAAAATTATGGCGAAACATAATCCCTTATGGCGGTTGATTGATAGCAGTTATGAAGGGAGGCATATTCAAATAGTAAGCCGGTTTTTCATTAGCAGGTAAGAAGGTGTGGATATTCCAATTGCGCGCTTTAAATTAGAATAAACTTAAGGGGTTGATTGATAGCAGTTAAGAAGGGATGCATATTCAAATAGTAAGCCGGTTTTTCATTAGCAGCTAAGAAGGTGTGGATATTCCAATTGCGCGCCTTAAATTAGAATAAACAAACTTGCCGGTTGAATATAGGAATAGATTGGGACTGGAATCAAATTGAGTAACTCAAAGATATAGTTTTTTTTAAATCCGTCAATTTTGTTTTTATTGTGTTAGAGACTCTATAGTGTACCATCTTGGCAATGTTGCGAAAGTAATAAAAAATTTCCCAGTAATGTTGTAAAAGGAGTGAAAAAGTAATTAACAAAAAAACATCGCTATATATTTTAATGTGAATGATGAATGGAAATTTCATTTTTAAATAAAATATTATTTCTAACCAAATTATTT
>APFE031634779.1:305844-321403 GCA_000404065.3 Pinus taeda
TTGTTAGATTCATTAAATTTATTTTAAGTTGATCTTGCTTAACAATTTTCCTTTCAGGTTCACCGCGTGATGTGTATACAATTCCTAAAATGCAATCTAAGATGATAAACAAACATTTATTATTTTTTCGGCAATGAAAATCCTAGCTACTAAGGAAAGGAAGTCAAGAATATTTTCTTTACAGAGCACAGAGCACACGCTAAATGCACAGTCCTAAATCAAACCAAGCTGTCGAAATGCAAATGCACATGCATGTATTTGTTTTCAGCCTTCTTAATGTATGAATGATGATAAGAAAGCTATGTGCAAATTTGAATTACTCTTAAAGCGACAGTACTCAACAAATTTCTTTTTCAAAATGAAGTGAAAGCAAAAGAGACACTTTGCGATTTTGAAATGAAAATTGCTTTTCGACACTTTAAAAACTACTAATTCAAATCCTATGCAATAGTAACTGTATAATTGACTATCAATAACAATGGGATTCTTTCCAAAATTGAAAATGACAGCTACGACACTTTCAGATCTAGAGGCTACAGTTCGACTATGCTACTTTTTTGAAAAAGAGAACTGAAAATGGCGCACAATACATAAAAACATTTACATTTCTTTGCACTAAGGAGGTGGAATAATGCAAGAGAAGGGGGTTTTCACATAAGTACACTGACTACAGACAGAAAAACTCCTGAATAGGACTGAAAACAGTGAGAAAAAACCACAGTCTGAGGGTAAAGTTAACCCTCCCTGACCATCGCACCTGTTACACAGTGAAACCAGTATGCAGCGCACCTACTACACTCGGGAAGTGCGATGCATACAGTCTGCCTTGAAGGCAGCGTGCGATGGTACCAGTGCGAGACTTCAAACAGGTTTTCACTCACAGTTTGCAATTCAGTTCAGGTATTTAGACCGAGTAAGTAATGTTCAGTGTATGTAAAACACAGGGGTGATCTAAAGAGGTTACTAGAGCCACCACTCAGGGCAATTAGATTGTTTGCAGATCTATTGTTTAATTCATAAACAAAACCCGGAGATAGACTGAAGCAGCATTGATCTACTTTGCATTTGTATAACAAATGCAATTCGAAGGCTAGCTGGCTTGACTTCAGGCTTCATCTGTAAGTTTATAAAAGAAACAAGGATAAATAGGCTAATAAACAATCTAGTCGCTCCCCAGTGGAGTTGCCATTTTGTTAGCGGGAATAGTGTCCACTCGGATGCTGCTATTCCCACTAAGATGGGTGGCTATCTTAGAAACAAACAAGTAAGTCTAATTTCGTTTCCTTTTATGAAAATAGACAAGAGGAGAACCAAGAAGACCAACCTTAGTCTTGCGCTTGATTTCCTCTCCTTCTTGATAGAGCTTCGCCGCTTCTTCTTCGTCTGCCCAGCTTCAAAAAGAACCTATAGAATCACAGCAACATACTACTATCGAAGAAACAAAGATCTATATTCACAAATAACACAGGACCAGATGTGTGTTAACCATATAAATGCATATATAAACAAGTACACAAGAATATGGAAGAAAACTAGAATATCTTTATTAAGATGAAAAGTAGCAAGAGGATTACAACCATATGTTCTGACCCAGCGTCATCCTCCAGTTAGGAAGCCCTTCTTCACCTCAAGAAAAGCTTAGATCACCCAACACTATGAATGTACACCAGAAAACCAACAGCGCTTCTCTATAAGATACAAAATTCCAGCCGCTGGATCTCTGTGATGAGGGATCCATACATAGATGATTACAGAGAGGTGAGTCATCTTCTGGGATCTTGATTAGTGTCCTCTCTCTGATAGTTCCTGCTTCCACTTGGAGAATGATGATCTCTTACTCATCCCTGGTCGAAAACAGAGAGGCAAGTGTCAGAAGGAAGCTTTTGGAAGATTCCATGATCTTCCACCTCGCATTTTGTCCCTCTCATTTGTCCATTCCCGACCATCGCATCCTACAGAGGAGAAATTCAGTATGCATCGCACCTTGTACACTGGGAAAGTGATATGCATCGCACCCTCTGCATTGAGCTTTCAGTATGGTCCAGTTTTGACCATTTATGAGCAGTTTTCAGTGGAGAACTTCTGGGAGATGACGTAATCAGCTGACCTTGTTCCTTTAGGCAGTGAAGCAACACTTTTAGGGACTTAGGAGCCCTCAGTTTATGGACATTTATGATTGGGGTTGAAGTGCCCAAAAATGTCTATAACACATCCTTTGTGATATTTCTTACATATGATCAATTTGCATTATAATTTTGCAACTTCATGGCAACAACATATGAAAACAATAACAAATACACCCCTCGCCAATGTACTGAAACTATAAATGAAACCGTGGGGTCACAAAACTCTTGATTATTTACAAATATTTTCAAGATAGGAATCAATCCAAATTCATAGTGCCCAAATGCAAATGCATCATTTCAATATTTATTTCATTGTGTTTTATCAAACTTAGAAATAAAATGTAGTTGTTTTTGAAAATAAACTCATGAAAGAAATTAAAAAACTATCATTTATTTGAGTTTGTTGCATTGCAATTTTGTCTTCATTAAATATCATGAATGGTCTATATTTCGAGTCATTTATGATGAGGCTTTAGTATCATATGTCTTATTGTGGGTGATCCTTTAGCATCTGACAAAGTGTGTCTCATTTGGTGGTTTATTACTGTTGGGGTACATTGCACTCAAGAGTTCATTAGGGCCTCACTTAGGCCATCATTTGGCCCTCTTCCATACATATTTAGGGAACATATGATCACTTTCCATTCACTACTATACTTTCCCTGCCAATTGGGATCATCACCTATTTTTTACTTTTTCTATTTTAGTAAATTTATTTTTAGCAAGGAGTAACACCTTGGATGACATGTGGCAATGACTAGGTATTAATTGGGCTATGACTTGACTATTTCCTCTCCATTATTGCACATTTCCTCATCCTAAGATCAAATATCAATTTCCTCTCTTATTTCTAAAGATAACCTACCTTATTTGTTGGTTTTCACTTTTATTTTTGGAGTTTGCATGAGTAGTTATCACATATAAGAAATATTAACATATATTTCATACAAATATAATTAATTAGGTTAGTATAAAAATCCTATACTATTAAAACCCTTCCATCACAAGAAAAACCTGAGATGCATTTACCATAAAGATAGTAACCAAAACCCTTCCTATCACAAGAAAAACCTGAGATGCATTTACCATGAAGAGTAGTAAACCAAAACTTATAGCGTTGAGAAGAGGCATGGGAAATACCTTCAATTAACAAACTTTATAAACCTATAAATTTTACATCCAATTTTTACATGTGTAAAGGGGAGAACATAATTTCCCATAAATAGTTGTGTGCTTAGCTCCAAGCCCAAATTTATCTCTTATAACATGTGATGCTCAGATAAACTTGCTAACTTGCTAGTTGGGCAACCTTGACTACAGATTTTGATCGTTGAAGAACTAAAAATTAAATTATAATAGTTGCATTGAAATCTCCAGAAATTTAAATGCAAAAATACAAAACTTGTCCCTGCAGAAGAAATTTGAAGAATACAAGGTTTGAAGCTCTCTTCCCTTCAGTGGCAATGACAAAAACTCTGGCAAGCATGGAGTTGGTTTACGTGGATTTCAGTGAATCGGCATTATTTAACTCGAAGGAGATTGATTCTCAATGGTGCAAATGCCATTTCGGGCTTGAATGCTGAGACGTTGTTCCAGTGGTGAAAACGCAACACTGCAGGTTTGTTGCTCGGCTGTGAGGGCATTTTTATGTTGCTCGGCTTTGAAGGCATTTTTATGTACAGTGTAGATTTCGGAAATATTTGAGATTCTGACGGTGAGAAGTCAAATATTTAATTTTTTTTTTAATTTTCACATTCCAGGATATTTCTAAAATCTGATAGAGAAGCAAGCTGCAAGTAAATATTGAAGTAAATGAGAAATCATGGAACATTTTGCCTTTTTAAATGCTTAAGTAATTCACTTGCATTCCATTGGAAAGTGGATAGACACCTCTGGGTGTTGGTTAAGGCTTAAAGGGTTTCTTCGTCAGTTTGATGGAAAGAGAGCGTCGAATTTTAGGATATTCCCAAAATCTGATACACTGCAAATTGAAGAAGAGAAATTCCAGAATATTCCCAAAATCTGATACACTGCAAATTGAAAAGAAGAAGCTAACTGCAACTAAGAATGAGAAAGCATGGATAATCTGTCTTTTTAAATGCCTAAATAATTCACTCCCCATGCTGTTCAAAAGTGGATAGACACATCCAGGTGTTGGTTAAAGCTTAAAGGGTGAGATGGCCAGCTTGGTGGAAAGAGATTGTCAAATTCCAGGATAGTCCCAAATCTGATAAAAGAGAAGCAAGTTGTAACTAAGAATTGAAGCAAATGAGAAAGCACGGAAAGGTTTGCCTTCTTAAATGCCTAAGTAATTCACTCCCAACAGTTGGAAAGTGGATAGACAGTCTGGTTGTTGGTTAGGGTGTTGTCTACAGAGTCTACAATTTTCCTGGAATGGTGAATTTTTTGCTAGACTTTGGCAAAATAAAAATTAAGAAATCAGATTGTGGGGATGTTTAAATCAGTTTTTTATGGTGGAAATAGATTCAGCATCATCAAGAACCCATTGGGTACCCAAAATCCTGAAGCTTGACAACTGTAACCCAGATTTTCAAAAATTTCTCTCTGATTTTCCCAAGATCATAACAAGTATTCTATTATTTTTCAAACTAAACTGTAACATATTAAGCTTATGTGATTGGTTAACACTTGAAAAATAAGATCAACTTATGGAACAATCCATCTATCTTAATAATAATCTTTATCTAAATTACAGATTTTTAAATATAAATATAATAAAATCATACAAAAACATAATTAACTTTTTGACTTTGCTTCTCTTTCTTAGATTTTTAAAATATTTCAAAATCTGTCAGCAAATTATGGTCAGGTCTTCTCAATTTCCATCATTAATTTGGTGTGATTGGGGAGATCAGTTCATTCGATACAGTGAGCTTAAGTCGATTGCAGATTCCCGGAATATTCCAAAATCTGACAAACATAAGCGCGGTTAAAAAATTGACCGTACCCATGTCCGTCAGATCCCAAAATATTCTGGGAATCTGTAATTGACTTAAAAATGGCCCATTCGATAGATGATATACATGGCATATACATGGCTCCCAAGTGAGGGACAGAGCTTTCCCAAACACTTTATCGTTAAGTGTGAGAGAGAAAAATTGTTGGCTTTGAGGGCTTGTTTAGCTCGACAAAAAAAAGCAAATAAATAAATAAAAAGCGAAATTTGCATTCCATGACCACTCAAACAAAATAAAAAAGCTATTTCATTAAAAACTCATGGTTTCCCATTGAATCATCGGTTTTTTCAACTCCTCTCCTTGATAATCATGGAGAGTGTTTCATGATTTGGTAGCTTCACGACAGTTCATACTCTCAGACAAGCTTCGAAACTCGCTAACAAATATCTTAATACCATTATCAAACGTCATCATTGAAATCAGGGTTGAAAAACTCTTGGGAACAACCGAGAAGAATATTTAAAAATTTAATTAATTTCCTTGCTATTTATATCCCTTGGTTTTGGGGCTTCATAATGCCATATTTTACTCATTTTACTGGTCGAGGCTCACATTCATGAACCAGTCAATAATGAGTGTACCACAACTTTTTTAACATGTGGATGGACCATTTTTAAAGTTTTATATATGATTGTGGATGGACAATTTTAAAGTTTTATATGATTTAATAATTTAGGCAGTAAAAGTTAGGTCACTTTTGTCAAAACAAGATTGTTAAGATTGTTTTTAATGTTATTATGGTTATTTTGAAATTGAGTTTCAATAGATTGCAATTTGTAAGTTATAAAAATATAGATTGCATTTTGTAAATCATAAAAATATATAATTAGACATTTTGCCATTTAAAACTTCAATTGGAAAAGTAAAAAAATGTCTCAAAAAACTCAATGTGAGAAAACAGATGCAGCGACTTTGAGGGTTTTATTATTAAGCAGTGGTAATTTCTTAGTACAATTTGTTAAATGCCCAACTAGCTATCTTATACAGAGAAAAATTGGACAAAATAAGTAGTGAGATGCTCTCACCCTGTCACTGGAAGAATCTGACCCTGATCTCACTGGAAAGAGGCTTCGTGTCCCTTCAGTGTCAGCCTCTGCACAGAACTGTGTCAACCCTATGCAGTCTCTGCATCACCTTTGCTAGGGATTGTGCTCCTCTTCCTTCTGATCCTCTTATTGCCCAGAAACTTCGATTTCTAGCTTCCCAGTCTCACAACCCGGCTCCCGGCTTATGAAACTCGATTTCCTGAGCAGGAAATTCAATCTCCCTCAAGGCTCTGCGCTGCCACTATGTGGGCCAGCGTCAGCCTCTCTCTAGACGTCGTTCTAGCCTAGGAAAAGACTCCTCATCAGATGCTGTCGTTGCCCCTCTTTGCAAAAGATCACTATCGAAAATCTCTCCGGCAACTGCTCTACTTTAGAAAATCGAACTTCTAATCTTCCCTCTGTGTATTTTCCAAGTGCCCCTCAAGCCTCTTTTTATATCTTTCAGTTAAACAACCAACATCCCAGATTAACTTCTAATCAATGGCTTAGATCATTTTAACTTGATTCTTGTCTTCTTCTAGAAGTTACACCCATAGTTTACATTAATACCCATTAATTATTTTAATTTTCTAAGTTTAGACTTAGGGTCCCATTAAAAATAGTTAATTATTTTAATAAAACTCTCCGGGTGGAATTTCCCAAAATGATTTCTGGGTATTGTGGAATACATATGTTTAAGACTCCCTGTTGTTGACCACTACATGTCAATGACCCATAATAGTACACCCCCCTTTTTCACAAAAGCGATAGTGCTTGATCGATGTTCGTGTCATCCAATGATCATTATCAGCTTGATCATCATCTTATAATGTAAACTCATTATGCATGTGTATAATGTAAATAATCTCAGCAGATCTGTGTTGTGTATGTAATTACATAGGTAAATGTACTTTTCTAGTGACGATTTACATTCCAGGAGGTTTTTTGTCTCACCGATCCATTCTCGGATGGTCGGCGAGTTTTCCTTCAACCTTACCTCAAAGCCTGAATGGATTTTGTCACGGAGATCTTAGAGACGTCATAGTGTTCTAGTTCGAGTCTACGTAAAAGTGATTTGGGAATAATCCTAACCATTTGGTTAGATTATTTTATTACAAATTGTTTGATCTGCTAGATTATATTTGTATCGTAGAATTGGGTAGTCTCTGAGGGTCTTTTGCAAATGGGTTTTCCCCCTTGAGATGTAAAAAATGTGAAAATCATGATGTAAAGTGTCCTGATGGTTGGAAAAATAATTTATCCCCTCATAGGTTAATTAATTAAATTTTCTGGCCAAAATTAATTAAAATCCTAAAAGAGAAATTTAATTAATTCTACGTCATAGGTAAATTTAAATTCTTTGAATGCAAAATCCATTGGTCCTTAAAAAATTAAATTTTAAAAGGTCCAGGGACTAAGATAAATTAATTATTTTGCTAAATTTTAAGCCCTTGGTCCCTGGGGTTAAGTCAAAGTCAAAATTTTGAGAAAATTAATTCAAAAATTTATTTTTCGAATTTCCTCAATAATTTAAAATTTCGATGGATGAGATTAAAATAAATTTTGATCCTCATCAATGGTTGAGATTGCTTTGACATGAATCACTCGAACTAGCCGTTAAAAGATTTATCTTTAATTAGGAAGTCATTTTGTCAGTTAGGATCATTCAATCTCTGGATCGTGTACTAAGCTCTTAAGCTCTCTTGTATACTTTTTTGAATTAATGCAAAAGCCTTTAGGGTTTTAACGTACTGTAGTGTTCCTCTTCATGAATTTATGATAACATTGCTTTAATTTATGTTCAATATTATGTGAAAACTATCAATCAATAACTCTTTTAGAATAATTTGAACACAGGTATCTTATTCAGTATGTTGGATCTAGGGTAACATTTTTAATTTTGATTGAAGTAGCAGGTATCTATGTTTCTTCATAATTTTATTGTTGTTATATTTCTCTACTTGATTTGATGGTTGATCTAGTGTTTGTAGAAGATCTCTCAACACATATTTTCTGAAGAGCTTACTTCATATAAGCCTCAGGATTTATTTAATGATAATCTTTTTTCTGCAGGGTGTTTTTGAGCTAATACCTCTCTAAAATTTCAAAAACTTTTTAATATTTTGTGGAAATTTTGATAGATATGGCTATTAAGAGTCTTAGATTATCAAATTTGGAAGCAGAATTTGACTCATACTCCTCAGATCTGATAGATCTGTAAATTATTTGTGTAGATCTATTATTTACTTGTGTAGATCTGAAATTTTTGTAACATAATTTTGAATTTTAACACTTGGAATTTTGAGATTTTCTCTATTTTTGTACATATCGGGTATTGGGTTTTTCTCTTTTCACTTGTGCAGAAATAGATCTGAGAAATCAACCAAGAAAATCCTCAGATCTGAGCTAGATCTAGACCCTGGAGGACAAGATCTGAACTCAAAGATTGTTTGCAGAAATAGATCTGAGAAATCAGTGAAGTAAATCTTCAGATGTGAGCTAGATCTAGACCCTGGAGGGCAAGATCTAGGCTCAAAGATTGTTTGCAGGAATAAATCTGAGATATTAGCCAAGTAAATCTTTAGATATGAGGTTTTTCAAGTAGATTTGGGGGTTTTGAGACAGATCTAGGCCGTGGAAGGCAATATCTTATCTCAAATATTTTTACAAGGCCAGCCATTAAAGATTTTGCAATAAATCTGAAGATTTGATGCAAAATATATTTTTTTCAGAACAAGGGTTTCAAGTTTTGAGGCCCCTAAGCCCAAATATGCCTTCACCTAGCCCAACGTTAATTCTATTGGGCCTAGTGCTAGCTTTCATTGACCCTAGATTCCCTTGCTCCATTTCTGATGTGAATATTTGATTTTATGAAGCTAACCATTGGTGGATTTTTGCAGAAAATTTGGTAAAAATTTGTGTTTCAGATATTGAAATTTTTTTGACAATTTGAGCAAGTGATCTTCAAGGCCTAGGGCCTAAGAGTTTGATCTCTAAACTATCTTTTTCCTCACTGTTTGATACAACAGTGATATACTTTTTTAATAATGGTGAAAAACACATCTAAGTGATTTGAAATTAACTAAAAAATTGCTAAATACATTAATAAGTCATTTATTTTTTATGTGTATCAAGAATTTGGCCTAGATCTACATTTTGGGTCACTCTTATCTCTAAATAATTTTATTTCTGAAGTCTGAAATATAACAGTGGAAAAATTTCATGTGAGTTAGCCTAAAATCAGTTCCTAAGTTGCCTAATACATTAAGGAATTAATTTCTTGAGTTGGGCATTCATCATTAAGCTTATTTCATGTTTTAATTGCTGGCTGTAATAAGTATATCAGATCGTATATAATTCCGGAAATCACATCACAACAGGGTAAAAAAATTTGATAATTCATGTGGGCAAGTTTGGGAAAATTTCAGTAAATTTTTGGCATAAAGATATTATTGATAGCTTACTGTTTTCATAGTCATATTGCTGCTATCATAAAGTTTTTCTTACTGCTGTCCTAAAATTAATTTATAAAAATTAAGTACTCTGTCATGGAATTGTGATAAAATGCATATCCTTTGTTTCATAAACTAAGTATTTTTTTGAGCATCTGTTAACATTGATATCGAATTGCAAAATTGTTTTTGTTCTCTTTGAGCTAAATTGTATCAAGAAGATTTGAAATAAGTTGTGTTTTAACTATAGTATCTTCAAGAGTTTATTTTCTAAGTCTTCATCTAAAAAAAAGGCAAGCATTTCATTTGGGTAATTGAGGACTTTTGCGACATAAGTGTTTTCCCATTCTCGAATCTAACCTCATCTCATCTTTCGGTGCATTTGCATATAAGTTAACTTTGCATAGATAAAATTTACTTCCAAGCATAAGCTTGGTCGATAGACAGATAGATCTCCATCAGTCTTTTCTTGAGAAGCTTGTTTTAATAGTACTTAAAACGGTGACCTTGTAGTCGTCGGAGCCCAATTCTCTGCAGCGCCCAAGGCATCGAGTATGTTAGAAATTCGAGGGAGGTATCATTAATCACACCTTAGTGTGCTTCTCCTGACCTTCTCTCTGCCAATTACTACGAAATCAGGCTCAACACAGAAAGGATTGAAGGGTTCACATTTAAATAGGCATTTAACTAAAATTAACTAAGATTTTTGCATGTCACATTAGTTTTAGGGTCTGCATTTTATATAAAATAGTCATTCATCTAAGTAGCAGTTGCTAATCAATTATTTGGTCTTAATTTCCCTAGTAAGATCATTGACTCCATAAGGCACTGGTATCAATCATTTAAAATCTAATCAAATCCTATAAGTCTTGCTAAATATTAATCAAGTACTTGATCGCTTCACTGTATCTCCTACACTGGCTGGTTCTCAACAAGTTCTTCTTCATTCCACTTTTCCATAGGGTCTACCCCCCTTAACTTGCTGTAGGGAGACAACTTAAATGGATAGATTGCGGATCAAGGTGACAGCCCCTGATCTGAGCGTTGTTGTTGTGCCTAGACATTCAGTGCAACAACACCTGCAAAACTTGAGACTTATAGCACATCCAATAATACCAAAAATCAACACTCCCTCTTAGTGAGGAATGTGCTCTATTAATGCAACCTGCTAAAGCATCACTCTGTTTTGTAACATCTCCTTCTGCATTGTTGATGTCTTACATCTTGTCCATCTCCTTCTGTGTTGTTGATGTCTTACATCCTGTCCACCAACTACTGCGCAAATGTTGCATCTGTATTGTTGTTGACCCTATCACTGTCAACACTTCATCCATACTGCAACTCCCTCTCAATTTTGCATCCCTATTGCAACTAACACTGCCACTGCCAACTGCATCTACACTACAACCTTCTCCAATTGTTGTTGCTACTGCATCAACAATAGAAAAGCATCCCAAATTACTGAACTAGTGTTCAGTATGATGTATCTTGTTGTTGGAGTTCTGATTGCTGCTAGTCTCTATGCTAATCCTCTGAAGCCTCTGTGCTGTTGTTGACTTCTGCTTTGTGCCAACTGCACTGCTGCCAACTATGCTTTCTGTTGCTCAGTTTCTGGCGCTCCTAGCCACTACAACTATTACTTCGGCATTCCTCTGCACTAACTGACATTGGTCCATCTTGCTACTACTAATCTGGGCTCTCATAGCAAGGAATTGATCCATGAGATGGGCTCCTCAAGGATCCTGCCCATCCGTAGCTCTTTTGAACTATAGCTCTAAATCTCCCTGCCTCCCTCCTGGAGATCCCTGGGTTGTCATGGCGAACTTATCCTCCTCGATCTTCACGGTTGCAACCTTTGAATCATGCTTCTCATCTTTGTCCTTCTTCCTCAGAGGACATTGTGTTGCGTAGTAATCCAATTCACCACACCTAAAGCATTTAATCTTCGAGACATCTTTTTTCTTCTTTCGTTGCTCCTGTTGTCCTTTGGATATGAGGGTTGCATTCTCTTCCTCCTCCTTGGACTTCGACCCACTGCCACTGGTTCCGTCAAGTTTACACTTGACCAAGTCTCCCCTCAGCTTCTCTTGCTTAAGAGTTGCCCACATTTCATCCTAGTTTGGCAAAGTCGCCCTGACCAAGATGCTCTGGACAAAGACTTGCCACTCCTTAGACGTTGAATTTAGGGTCAATCTTACCGTCTTGGAACCTTGAGGTGTTGATCCCACAGCTGCCAACTCATCTCGGGTCTCCTAAAGCTTTGCAAGGAAAGGATCAATGTGTTCCCCCTTCTTCATTTGCATAGCTCTCATCTTCTGCTCTAAGTACATCTTTCATTGCTCGAAACATCCCTAATAAAGCATCGACAATGCATCCATCTCTTTGGCAATGTTTCTGCCAACAATGTGACAAACTATATGATCCTTCACTCCATCAAGGATCATTCCTTTTGTCTTCACAATTTCTCCCTTGTACTTCTTGAGAGAATCTAGATCTGTGGGCTCAACGACCACGCTGTCGACATAGACTTTGAGAAAATGCTCATCCAGAAAGCATGACATCCTTGCCTTCCAAATCACATAGTTGGATGCCCCATCCAACCTATCCTGATCTCTCATTCCACTAGTTGGCATCTCTGCCAAACGAAAAAGTCAAATAGCCTCCTCTCTCCTCTACACAGAACTAGACTGGCCTACGCACTCCCTGCTAGAGCTTGTAGATCTACCCTTCTTCATTGCTGCTGAACAAGTGAGAATTCAGACTCCTTGGTTGGAAGTCCTCTAAGGAATAATTCACTGAATCGTGTCTCTCTCTTCCCTCTAATGTCTTTCTGCCCAACAACTGCCTGCAAAAAATTGTGTCCCACCAAAAACCTCCTCTTCGCTGAAGTTCCTGCGCTGCTCCCTCTGACACTGGCAACCTTCGATCTAGAAGTCTTACCTCTCTGTTGACTCACTCACAGAGAGCCCTTCCTTGAAAAAAAATTCCCTCCTAGCCTAGATTGCGCAATCCCTATGGGGACACTTTGACCCTTCTCTTCAGCGCTATGTACTTCCGACTATACTCTCTTACTTCACCTGCAGCTCTGATACCATGTGAAAATTTGGATGCCCAAATTTCTACTGCAGTAATTAATTACGTTTCTCCTATTTGTTAATTACTGAAGCAAATTATTTATTATTTCCTACAATAAATACTGAAACGAATACACTGCAGCCTACAACATTTATCATTGCAGCCTACACCCTTTAAATTATAAACGAAAACAAGAAACTAAACAGGAAAGAGATACAACACATTGACGCAGCTATTTTTGGACAAATGTCCCTAGAAAAACCCAATATGGGAAAATTGGTGCAATAACTTTGATGTTTTACTATTAAACAGTAGTAATTTCTGAGTACAATTCGTTGGATGCCCAACTAGCTATCTATACAAAGAAAAACTGGACAAAACAAGTAGTGAGATTCTCTCACCCTGTCACTGGAAGAATCTGACCCTGATCTTGCTGGAAAGAGGCTCTAAGTCCCTTTTGCATCAGCGTCTGTGCATAACTGTGTCAACCCTACGGAGTCTCTGCGTCACCTATGATAGGGACTGTGTTGCTCTTCCTTTTGATCCTTTGTTGCCCAGAAACTTCGATTTCCAGCTTCTCGATCTCACACACTGACTCCCAGATTATGAAACTCGATTTCCTGAGTAGGAAATTGGATCTCCCTCTAGGCTATGCACTACCACTGTGTGGATCAGCGTCATCCTCTCTGCCTTGTACTCTCTGGCCCAAGAAAAGACTCCTCACCAAATATTATCCCTGCCCCTCTTTGCAAAAGATCACTATCGAAAATCTCTCTAGCAGCTACTCTACTTCAGAAAATCGAACTTTTGATCTTCCCTCCGTGTATTTTCCAAGTGCCCCTCAAGCCTCTTCTTATATCTTTCTTTCGGACAACCAACGGCCCAGATTAACTTCTAATTAATGGCTTAGATCATTTTGGCTTGATCCTCGTCTTCTTCTAGAAGTTACACCATAGTTCAGATTAATACCCATTAATTATTTTAATTTCCTAAGTTTAGATTTAGGGTCCCATTAAAAATAATTAATTATTTTAATAAAACTGTCTCCGGGCAGAATGTCCCAAAATGATTTTTGGGTATTGTGGAATACATATGTCTAAGCCTCTTTGCAAAATTTGAGACTTAGAGCACATCTGCTACTATCAGAAAGTTACAGACTCTAACTTTCACATCTTTAATACATCATATCATTGATAGGAATGATGAAAAGAGTCTTTAGCCCATTCATTTATATGGAAGGTGAGAGATGTCAACAGTAATAAAGTGGACCATGTCTACAACAAGCAACCTAATTAAACACTAGGTATGTCCACATGTGAAGTGCTCAAACTCTATCACATGTTAAGCTCCAAGGCATGCACATCTACCAAGCAAGGGTCTCAAGATGAGTGCTCCACAAGAAGAATCCAATGCTCCTCTCTAAAGGTCTTCAATGCTCGAATGCTATCTCCTAAAAAATGTACTATTTTGGGTCAACCATAGATCCATGAACACTTTTCAACCCAAGCATCCTCAAGTCAAGGACAAGACTCCGTGTAAGCAACCAAGTGTCACCATGCTACCTAGGGCTCAATGGCCTCCTAAATTCCCAACCCTCATCCTTCAAATAGGTTGACCTCCCAAGAAAGCAACAAGCCCTCCATGGGTGCCTCATGAACAATGTAACCATGCCACATACCTATCCAACATCCTAGGAAATGTGCCACATGAGCATCCAGTGAAAGTATACCAAGTATGAGTAAACTATCTCCAACGTACATGTTTCTTATATTACAATTAAGGGTAGTCAACATGCCGTGTACTCCACATTACATAAAACACCCCAAACATAGTGTAAACACTTTCCAAATAACCATAACAACTATATTTTGTTTAATTGTATGCATGCAAATTGCACAAGTTTAAGGTCCTCCATTTGTTCAAAGTAAAAAATTATTCATATCATTATCCAATGGACCAACTCCTTTATGTTGAGGCTCCAACAATATGTGGAGACAATAGTCCTTGGTTTACTGCCAACTTTGTTAATGCTCAAGGACCATGCCCTACATTTGTTCTTCCCACTCTACATCCTCATTGGGCTCTGTATCACTTTCATGTACAAACATATTTCTTACTTTGTGTGATCTAAAAATCAAGTGTTTGGTACAACATCTACAACTCTTCTTAGATGGCACCAGTCACCTGATCTTGTATATGGTCTCTTGCCATTCTCCTTCCTCGTTGTCCCTAACAGGCAATTCTTCTACCTACCATAATGTTGGCTCTTATAGCACAAATGATGTGTCATCAACACCCAACAGCTACTAAAAATGACAGTACAATACAAAAGATATCACAAGATAATTGCTAAAAAGGAGCAGATATCATATGGCCAACGGTGATAATACAGTTGCTCCTGATCATTCAAAGGAAAATTAGTTTTACAATGAACCAGTGTTGTGAAAATCGCGATTTAATCGCGATTTTTTGAAAAAATCGCGATTTTTTCCCCTTGGCGATTAAATCGCGCTTTTTAAGGGAAAAAATCGCGGTAAAAATTTTTTTCCCGATTTTTTGAAAAAATCGTGATTTTTTGCCAAAAAAGCGGCAGGGCGCGGGGCAGCGGGTTTTATATGAAAAAAATCGTTTTTTTTTGCCCATTTGGACAGCGCGCGGGTTAGGAAGAGCTCTGAGCTGGGAGAGAGGGTTTGGAGGGCGATTTCGCCGATTCAAAGGGTCTACGCTCACCATTTCGAGAGGAGATCGCCGTTTTCACCGTAGAAACGGTATGTAGGTTGATTTTTTTTAGTTTTCATTGTTTCAAAACAATGTTTTTCTATGTTTTTAATTTTTTTTTGTTGAAAAACTTTATATGGGCACCATTTTTTTTTTGTTTTCATTGTGTTTAAAGAATTGTTTGT
>APFE031634781.1:0-98320 GCA_000404065.3 Pinus taeda
AGAAACAATGGGCATTTCAGGGCTGGAAAAATGACTAAGCTCTCCTGTGGCCCCCTGTGGAAAGAAAACAACAAGTGGGAGATTGTTGGGTTGTGTTATATTCTTTCCACGACTATTGCGCAGCGGGGGGGTTTGAGGGGGGCGGGTAGCCCCCCTCTACGGGGTTTGGGGCAGCGGCCTGAGAAATTTTTTTTTGGACCCTATATTAGGTTGGGCGAACCTACCTATGGTTTTCGGTCCACAGTTTTGGACGCGATAGTTTTCGGTCCATGGTATTGGATGCTTCGGCATGTATAAATATGTATTGTAACATTGAAAGGAATATAATGAAAAATCAAGCTGGTAGTCTCGGTTTTGAGATCCAGTGGGAAATCTCTGTGTATATGTGTTTTATGTGTTATGCTCTCGCATTTTTATTTTTCCTGTGATTTAGAATTCGTATGCAGGTAATTTCTGTACGGGGTTAAAACCTACAATATTTTGCCATTAGAGGATCTAGTGAAAGAATCCTAAGACAATCCCTTGACTAACCTCTGTGTGGCTGACCCGACCTCTCTTCGTGTTAAGAATATAGAGTTCGGCCTAGAAAGAACCTTAAAAATCAACGCATCCCTATCCACTTCCCCGGAGAAGGAACTGGGAAGCTTATTGAGAAAACATTTAGACGCCTTCGCCTAGAGTTATAAGGAGATGAAGGGAGTGCACCCTTTAGTATATACTCATCATATATACATTATGGAAGATTGCAAACCAGTCAGGCAACCTCAAATGAGGATGAATCTAGCCCTTAAAGACATTGTTAAGGAAGAGTTGCAAAAATTACTTGATGCAAGATTCATCTACCCCATCTCTGACAGTGATTGGGTCTCTCCTTTGGTGGTAGTGCCAAAGAAAAATGGTAAGTGGAGAATTTGTGTCGATTATCAGGAACTAAACAAAGCCACTAAATGGTACCATTTTACTTTTCCTTTCATAGATCAAGTATTAGATGCTCTGGTTGGGAAAACATTTTTCTCCTTCCTAGATGGGTTTAGCAGGTACAATTAGATTCAAATTAGCTTGGAAGACCAGGATGATACCACTTTCACTTGTCCCTAGGGTACCTTTGCATATCAGGTCCTTCCTTTTGGTTTGTGCAACGCTCCAGCCACTTTCTAGAGAGAATTATTGAGTATATTTTTTGAACTGGTTCATGATGTAATGGAAATATATATGGATGATTTTACTCCTTATTGTTCTAACTTCAGGAAGCTTTATCTAATTTGTGAAAAGTTTTGGACAAGTGTATTGAAATGAACCTATCCCTCAGTCCAGAAAAATGTGAATTTTTGATGACTAAGGGGACTGTGCTAGGTCATCAAATATTTCAACAAGGATTGCAGGTGGACCCTAACAAAGTTGCCATCATCCAAAGGGTCCCACCACCTCAAAAGGTGAGATATGTCCAAAGTTTCCTAGGCTTAGCTATATATTACAGAAGATTCAGTAAAGATTTTAGTAAGTTAGCCTCTCCATTGTTTGGTCTTTTAGGAAAAGATGTCGAGTTCATATGGATTGAAAATTGTCAAGAAGCCCTAGATACCTTGAAAAGAAAACTTGTGACTGCCCATTTTTGAGAGGCCCGAACTGGGTCCTACCTTTCTACATTCACACGGATGCCTTGAACAAAGAAATAGGAGTAGCGTTAGGACCAACTTAAGGAAATTTTAACTTATGCCATATAATTTATAAGTAAAAATTTGTCAATGGTAGAGTTAAACTACGCGGTAACCGAGAAGGAACTCCTAGTTGTAGTGCATTCCTTAAACAAATTTAGACATTACGACACAGGCTATCAAACCTTTGCACACACTGATCATGCTACAATTAGGTATTAATGAACAAACTAGATGTAAATTCCTGCATTATTAGATGGTTACTTTTACTGTAGTAGTTTGATTTAACCATTGTTGATAAGCCTGGTAAAGAAAATGTTGTTTCTAACTTTCTGTCTAGAGTAAATTTTCCTGCAGGTGAAGAAGGAATGGTGGATGATAAAATGCCAGATGAACACCTATTTTCTATCTCAATACTCTCTCCATGGTTTGCTGATATAACAAATTACTTGGTTTTAGCATAGCTCCCACCACACCTATCCTCAAAAGAGAAGAGGAAGATCAGGAGGAAAAGCTCCCCTTTCACCTGGATTGGGGGCAATCTCTTCAAATTTGGCCCAGGTCAGATCTTGAGAAGATGTGTCAGGGAGGAGGAAGTTTCTAACATTCTCCTCACCTGTCATGATGGGCCCTTCGGAAGTCATTTTGTAGAAAAGAGGAATGCCTTTAGAATATTGCAGGCAAGCTATTATTGACCCACCCTTCATCAATATGTGAGGAGATATACCAGCCAATGTGGTCAGTGTCAAAAGATGGGGAAACCTACTCCAAAGAATGAGATGCCGATGCAACCTCAAGTGACCTTTGAACCATTTGAGAAGTGGGGCATGGACTTTGTGGGTCCTATCAACCCTCCTTCAAAATAGAAGCAATACATCATTGTGTGCACTGATTATCTGACAAAATGGGTAGAGACCAAAGAAATCAAGGCAACAACAGAGGAAAAAGTAGCTGAGTTTTTAAGAGAAAACATATTCTATAAGTTCAGCTATCCAAGGGAATTAGTCATAGATCAAGGAAGTTAGTTCACTTCCAATTTGATTGAATACTTGCTCACACATCATAAAATAAAGCACAGGATTTCCACCCCTTACCATCCACAAGCCAATGGGTAGCTGGAAGTCAGTAATAGAGTTTTGGAAGGAATTGTTCCCAAGGTAGTGAGCAGTAGCAGAAAATATTAGGTGGATAGACTAGTTGAGGCCACTTGGGCCTACAACACAACATGGAAGAACACCACAGGGTTCACACCCTATGAACTAGTCTATGGGAAGAAGGATTTTCTATCAATAGAATTTGAATACAATACACTAAGGATGGAAGCTCAGTTGTACCTTGACCTTATCTATGCACAGAGGGAAAGACTACTCCAACTCAGTGGATTGGATGAACAAAGATTGTTGGCTCTCCTCCATACAGAGGTAGCTCAACTTTAGAGGAAGATATGGCATGACAAAAATATCAAGAAGAAGCAATTCCAACAGGGAGATTGGGAACTGCTCTATGACTCAATGTATAAATACTTCAAAGGCAAGCTGAGGACAAGATGGCTAAGACCCTATACTATGGAAAAATGCAATGACAATGGTTCATTCTTCATATGAACCATTGATGAGGAAGGCATCCCCTTGCTTGTCAATGGACATAGGTTGAAAATTTACAAGAAGCCCCTCTCCAAGTGAATGTTCATTGAAGGTTTGAATAAGACATTGTTGGTAGTGGAGTAGGACTTAGCCTCCACTCCAATCACTCACTGAAGAAGTAGAAAAAAAAAGAAAAATAATAAGGACTCAAGTGAAAACCTCCATGAGGCAGTTGAGTCAGATCATTAGGTTGAAAACCTCTTTTGAGGCAGCTCAGTGATGAAAAAAGAAAAAAGAGAGAGAGAATAAGATCCTTGGATGAAAACCTCCGTTGGAGGTGCCCAGGGCAGGTAATTAGGGAGAAAACCTTCTTCGCCCTAGCTGTCTTTCAAAAAAAAAAAACAACGAAAAAAAGGAAAAGAAAATTGACTTTTAATGTGCATTGCAGGTTACAGGTGGACCACAGGGAGAAAGAGAAGATGCCACAAAGCCTATTTCATCTCATCCACTCTCTTCTCCATCACTTATGACCTTTCTTCCACCTCACTGTGTTTTTTTCCGAAGACGGTGTGTTCTATAGGAGGCTCCTATAGAAATCACAGAGAGCTAGAAATGGTTCCAAAAAGTGGTTTGAGGGGCTAGGAAGTTTTGAGAAGAGAATGTAGATCCTCCTACAACTATCCATCCTCTTGGCCATCCATCCCACACCTACACCACCCCATCATCATCATTTATTTTCCTCCCTGTCGAAAAGCACAGAAACTAATTTTTTAGAAAAGACAAAAAATAAAGGGAGAAACACCTCCAAATCTTACCTATGGCTAATTTCCATGGCCGCATGGATGAATCATGAAGAGAAAATGGAAAGATAAATAAAAAATTTGATGGAAAAAGAGCAAAATTAACCCTTAATGATCAAAGCTGAGCCATCAGACCCCATGGCTCTCATCAGCACACACCAACTGCTTGCAAATAATAATCAAATTGCCCCTAAGTATATCAATCATCAGGCACAGGCCATTGCACATTTTGAGGATATGGAAATATTACTTGGGGATGAATATATTCATGCTTGTATGAGGAGGTGGAACACACTGCCGCACAGTTTGAAGATCAGGGAGTATCACTCCCCAACAAGGATGAAAGAAGCATTAAGGAGAGTGTCATTGTAAAAGCACTCTACGCAGAGTTTGAAGGTCAATTGGAATGGCCTCAAATTGAGTCCCCCACTACTGCTAGGTCTACTAGAGGGTAGAAAATAGGAAGAAGAGCAACAACAGTGGGAAGGGGTGGACAGAAAGGTAGGATTCCATGACAAAGGTGAGGAGATGGACTAGTTGCTCAGAGGATGAGCAACACTTTCAGTGGGGGGTGATGACGAGCCCCATAAATGGGCAATTATATGGGTTCATTTTCCCCCCTAACTTATCTTAATCCAACATTCTCTTATCTCATTGCATGTTTTTTATTATATTTATGATTCTAGAGTGAGTTGGGTTGGTTATTAATGCATATCTTTGTCGAATTTTGGAGACAAAGCCAAAGATTTAATGGACAATTGGTAGCAAAAATTTGAAAAAGGCAAGGGAGAGGATTTATAGGAGGGTATCCCCCTCATTTATGACTCCCCACTTTGAATTCTCCTTCATGTAGCTCGGAGCGCAAACAACCACATCAATGCACTAGGAGACAACAGAGCAAGTGGAGGATAACTTCTATTTATCTCAAGTTTTGGGAGCCAAGCCTCCCTAATTTTAAGGAAGTTGTTGGGAGTTTTAGTTGTACAAGTAGAGAGGCCTAGGGCCTCATTAGGAAGCTAGTCAAATTTTCAAACTTTTGTTGTAGCTTTTCTCTGCTCAACTTCGAGCTTACTTTTGTTGAAATTTTTATGTAATTCTATTTTTATTTTGATAATGAAGATGGGATCTTTCTTGAGCTAGCACCGAGTTACCTCAGAGGGATGAAGCTCTTGGGTTAGGGCCCAATCCAAGTAGCCAAGCTCCTCTTGTTTGTATTTATATGCTTTATTTTGGTTTATGACTTAATTGTTGTTAGATAAATTTCTTTCTTGGTTAAGAATAGGTTGCTTTTGGTGATTTGGAGGGTTGTTTCCATTTCAGGTTTCTGTAGCAAGTTGAACAGTGATAGGAAGAAGATACAAAAAGGCCATCAATAGAGCCTTGGCCTCCTTTCCTCCCCTTGGGATCATGAACTAAGGCCAAGACCATCTTGCTACCACCAAAAACATAGATTTTCCTTCTCCATAGGATTTCTACTGTTGCAGTTTGTTAGAAGGTTAATGCTTTGCTGTAGATCTTTTTTACCATGCTTGTTTCTCTCTTTTCAATAAGTTTCCTTCCATGCTTTCTTTCCATGTAGCATTTTTCAGCATTTACTTTCCTAGATCAGCTTGATGCAAAGTTTTGTCCTGTTGATGTAGCTGGTTTCCTTGCTTAATCTGATTGTTTTATTTTTAGTTCTCTTGCAGCAAATTGATTCTCGCAATAATTTATCCAATCAGCCATCACCATCTCTCTTTGATCTATGTTCCACAGGTCAGCCAAAGTTCCTCACAAATTTGCCTTAGTTTTCAACACTTTTCTCATATACCTTCCTCTCTTTCCCTGAACAAATCCAACTATCTTTCTCTCTCCTAATCATTCTTGATGAACCCTACAAACCTTAACACATCACCCTAGCCTTCAACTACTCGTTCCACCCTCTTTCCCACTTTGAAAACCTCTAAAACAACTCTCAACATCCTCTTGTAGACCTATTGTAGACCTCCTGTAGATCCCCTGCAATCTCTTGTAGATTTTCCTGTAGGTATTTTTTTGAAGTTCGATTGTAGGAAAAGCCTCCAGAAGGCCACCTGAGACCTATTAGGACCCATCCAAACCTTCCTACACCTCTGCAACTCCAAATTCACCCTCCATCGCCACCTAATCACTACCACATTAAAAAAAAAAAAAATTACATGCATGAAAATTTCACCTAAAAAGACATAAAGATCCAAAAAGATGTTTTTTATCATTTGCTTCTAGAAATAGCTTGAGTACATTTTGTTTGTTTACTTCCTAAGTAGTTAATGGCATTCATCTCATGGTTTTCCATCTCTCTTTCTACAAAAGTAGGATTAGTTGGTTAAGTAGGGTTTGCTAGGTTTACTTTACATTTCAGTCTCCTTTCTCTTTCTTCAAGTATAGTAGCCTCTGTAGAGTAAGCTTTCGTTTCTTTCACCACATACAAAGCTTCTTCTGGAATTCATAGAGGTTGGCTTGAGCTCCTAGTGATCTTGCGCTAGCTGACCAAGTGACAGCCTCCACTAAGAACTAGTACTTGTGCATACATCACCGTTACTTCCAAGTTTGTTATGGACTACCGAGTTGATAAAAGTAAAGTAGGAAGCCCAGGAGTTGCAACATTATTGCTACAATACTAATTCTCACCAGTATTACAAAATGATTCACCAATTGTCATTGAAAAACAACAACCAGAAGAAGAAGATTAAGATAAGATCCAAGGATCATGTTGTTGGAACCTAAGATTTAAAAGTTTCATGCATGCCTATCACCAGATTCTATGAATGGAGATCACATATTTGAGGACTTGCATGACATGCTAGAAGGAAGCTAAGGAAGACAAGATTATATTGAATCTTGATTCAAGATAGTCATTGGATCCCAGTATTCCATTCTTCAGTATCTTCTAACATCATCTCAATCATGACAGTTGGTCTCTCATACATGGGTATGTATCAAAGAATATATTTCAAACCTCCATATGAGCATATCTATCATTTTGTTACACACATGGCTCCATTGGAAACATTCATATACTTTAAAAAAAAAATCAAGAAGATAAATTAGGAAAAATAAATCAAGCTTGATTTTATTTTTTTTAAAGCTTGATTGCATTTTTTTCTTAATTGCATTTTTTTAGAACTTTAAATATTTATAGTTTTATTTATTTTCTTGCATTTTTTTCATTAACAACATAAATATTTTCAATAAATTGATGTTTCGATTTAAAAGAAATCAAATTTTTGAATAAAGGAAATGCAATTTTTTAAATAAAAATTATCAATTTTTTTTAAAGAGAATTGAGATATTTACTATTTAGATTCTCACGCGACCTGTAAAAAAAATTGTGTTAGCTTAGTATCCATCATAATAACAGAATTCATATATAAATCTTGCCTCAAATTGCTGCATATTTATTCCTTTTTTTAGGAGCTACAAAAATGACTCGTTTCTATAGCTAAGCCTGATTTGGTTCTGCATCCATCATCAAAAGCTCTGTGTTGAATGGCTTGCCATAGACTTATTTTTAATTAAGCCCTATCCACAATCCAAGTATCGTAAGTCTTTAACCGGAACGATCCTATGATTATGGCAATTTTTTTGATTACTAAAGCCAACGAAACTGTGAGGTATCTTACGGCCTCTCCGAGATAGTTGTGCTGTTGGTGAGCTATCATTATTTTCTCCTTGCTGCTCTCTTGAAGAATTCCCAATGTCATCAAAATTTTCTTCATGGAAGTATAAATCATGAGCTAACTTTTCACACAATCCCACATAATTTTCACACATATTACAATACTTTGTTCTATTCCTATAGATCTTCATATGTTTATCAAGATCTACAACTGACAGTGGAAACTCGCACTTGTCACATCGATGGATGACTAGCAATTCACAGTCAATGGATTCGCCACACCGTGAACAAGATACAAACAAATATTTTTGATGGTTCCATTAGAAAAATGACATGATAACATTTGGGTTTGTGGTGAGGACTAATTTAATGTGCTCCTCATCCATGCTTGGCCATGGATATGGAAGACCCAACAGTTACCTAAAGCAGAGGAAATGCGTAGCAGCTTAAAAATGTCAGTTTTAAAACACGATTTATAGCCAAATGAAAACTCATTTCAAAAAAATAAAACGCGGTTTTTCTCAGAATAGGGTCAGTTACAAAAGCTAGCAACGATTTTTACAAATTCGTAATGGATTCGGAGATATTTGGGGTTGTCTAGAGCCTTACTTGGCAAACTGCATGAGAATAAACGGTTTGCAATTAATACACATATAGCAATTGTGGCTTTGTTTTAATTTTCCTTATTTACAGGAGGTATATTGACTTCATTGATGGGTATTTGTCAGGAGGATATTCGTTCATATCTTACTTCAATGATATAATCACATTTCATGGATCTTTAAAACATTTGCGAGCTTCTTGAACATTAACAATGAGGCCTGCAACTCTGTGTTTATTCCCACAATACCTCCTATAGACGATCAAAACCCCTCTTTTTGTTGTAAACACAAGGTATGATTCATGGCAGATGAGAAGCATATTGCCACCTATTGGAGTAGATCCTGGTAATTAGTGGCAAAATTGCAGGATGAATATCGCACGTTGTGCTCCATGGAAATTGAATATAATGCAAGAATTCAGGGATAATATGATCAATGCCTTAGCATGGTGAATAAAAAACAGACCAGAGGGATCTTTATCAATTCATGCTCATTTCCAAACCACTTTGCGAGTTTTGTGGCACTCACTAAACACTTCTCCAAAATTACATTCCCGGACAATTGCAGAGGCAGTGGGAGATTGGTTTTTCAATGGAAGGGTTGTCAAGTTTTTATTTCCCTCTTTAGATCATTGTTTTCTCACATTGCTTGTCGTTTTCTCATACTGCTTGGCTGCTTAAAGCAGATCCTGCTTTATGAACACATTTTAATCTGTTAAAATTCATTTTCTCTTTAAACGTCATGATTTCATCATGCCCAATTGCTACAAATCTTTCTATTGTGATTTGTTGAGCGAAACCTTCTTGTTTCTTTTTTGATAATGGAAAATTTCATATGTTATATTGTATATAACGTTGTTTTTTTATGTAGAATGTTTGTTATGTTTTTAAAGTGCATGTATATGTTTATATAATATTTGCTTTTTTTCTATTTTATTTTATTTTATTTTTTTAATGAAGTGTTTTTCATATAACATTTGTTTTATAGGTTTTTTAATAATTTTTTTTATTATTATTTGTGTGTGTGTGTGTATATATATATATATTAGTTTTTTACATGTTATTTTCTTTTTCTTGAATGCGCATTTATTTTTTATTCTTTTTTAGTTTTGTAAATATTTCATTAATTTATTGTTTAAAAAAAATGGCATGAAAACATGAGAATTTTTTTTTAGATAGGAGGAATGACCTGTTATAGAGCTTTAGTGAACCCAACGTTTCAGACTACCAAGTGAGTCCATCATTAGGGGATGCGTCAATAGATATTCTTCAGATCTTAATGATGTCTCAAGGAGCTAGATTTAGGTTATATATATAGGAAATTGAAGAAAAGATGTAAGAAAATAGGTCGACTTATTTAATTATTATTCTTTATTTAATTTATTGATTATGATTTTTTTATTTTAGATATATATATAGATATATATATAATATATATATATATATATATATATATATATATATATATATATATAATATATAACATTAATCTAATGATTTTATTAACTTTATTATGTTTTAATTTTTTTATTTAAATATATTATGGTTTAATTGATTTATTAATTAATTTATTAATTTGATTGATTAATCATTAATTATATTAATTATTCTTTATTAATATGTTTATTAATTTATTGTATTATTCACTTGTTAGTTTGATTAATTGATTAATTGATTAATTTATTGATTAATTGTTATGTTTATTTCATTAATGTAAAATTAATTAATTAATTTATTTATTTATTTTTAATAATTAGATTAATTACTTTTATTAATGTTTTTAACTACTAATCTAATTTGTCTGATTAATTAAAATTAATTTATTAGTTTTAATTATTTATTATTTGTTAATATGTCTCTAATTTTATGTATTTATTTCCTGTTTAATTATTTATTGATTTTATTTACTTGATAAATTTATTTAATTTTTAATTAATAAATCCTAAAAGATTTGGTGAGTTAATGCTATAATATTATCTATGAATCCTAGATGTAATTTTCATTGTTTAATTTTATCAATTGATTATGGGTGAATTAATCACTACTAATTTATGTTTATGATGATGATGATATGAGGATTGATGTTTTTGGTGATTATTATATTGATATTTTAAAAAGAGGAGGGAATAGGTTAATTTAAGGGATAAGGGTTAACTATTGATTTTTAAGATTTTCAAGTAAAGGTTTCCACATGTTACTTAGTTTTAGTCCATCGTACCCATTCAAATTGTTCTCACTTTTCTCTATTTCTATGGCTTCTTTGACTTTCCTTCTAAGATAGTGGTCCTCTTTTCTAACTAGTTTGACCTTTTCCATACAGATGTAATGAGAGGAAGAGTGAACATGTTCTGCTAAGGCTGATTTAGAGGTCCTATCTCTTCTTAGGTTTGCCACGTGTTCTTTAATCCTAATATTAAGAGACTTACTAGTTTCACCTATATATTCCTTACCACATGAGCAAGGAATCACATACACACCTTTTTGTAGATTAGGGTTTATGGGATCCTTGACTGAATTGATTAATTGCCTAATCGTGTTAGTAGGGGTGAACGCTACATTGATGTTATGTTTATTAAGAATTTTAGTAATTTTATCACTGGTGCCTTTCATGTAAGGTAGGGAGACCTTAAGAGTTGATAAATTTTGATTTTTCATGTCCTTGTTATTCTTGATTAGAGATAGGTGCATGGCTTTCTTAATGGTATTTCTATTGTAGCCATTTAGTTCAAACACTTTGTGTAGATGGTTGAATTTATCATTTAAATGGTCATGATCATATATTCTCGCCGCCCTAGTGGTTAGGGTCCTAATGATGCCAATCTTCTATTTAGGGTGGTGATGGGAATTTGCATGAAGATATCTTTCTATATGGGTTTTCCTTTTATAAACTTGGAAACCAAGAGACCCATTTTTTTTTGTTAGAAGGATATCAAGAAAGGGAAGCTGGTTGTTCTTTTCATTTTCAACAGTGAATTTTATATGGTTAGATAGGCTATTTAGATGATTGAGGAATAGATCAAGTTTTTCTTTTCCATGACTCCACTTGGAAAATATGTCATCTACAAACCTTTTCCATTCAGCAGGGGTGTATGGAATTGAACTAAGAGCCTTTTGCTCCATAAAGATGTTGGCAATTATGGGGGATAGAGGAGAGCCCACACCCACACCATGTGTTTGTTCATAAATTTTTCCTTTGAAACTTAAGTAAGAGGATTTCAAGCATAACTCCAAAAGGTCCATAGTTTCTTTACCAGTGATGTTTTTCATGATCTCAATAGCTTCATCAATAGGAATCATGGTATAAAGGGATACAGTGTCAAAGATAACCATAAGATCTTCATCTTTCATTTCTATGTTATTAATCCATTGAACAAAAGAATAAGAGTCTTTAATATAAGAAGGGGTATTACGAGACAGGGGTCTAAGTTTTTTGGCTAGGTATTTGGAGAGAAGGTATGTAGGGCAACCTATGGTATTCACTATAGGTTTGAGGGGTATGTTAGTTTTATGGACTTTAAACTCCCCATAAATTCTAGGAGTAATGGAACTATTAGGGATGATTTTCTTTTTTGTGACATCATCCAAAGATGATTCTTTAATTCTCTTAATAACTTCCCGCATTATTTTTCACTAAAATCCTTCTTAATAATTTTATAGCATCCATTATTGTTTAGATGTTCTTCCATTTTAATGTCATAATCGATTCTATTCATAATTATAGTTACGTTGCCTTTATCAAACTTTAGGATTACTATGCTTTTATTTTTTCTGAGGTTGTTTAGAGCTCTTTTTTCTTCTACGGAAATGTTAGATGCAGGAGGTTTAGAAGTTCTTAGAATTTTAGCAATATCTTGTTTGATTTCTTCACTTTCTGCTATATCTAGGTTTTTAATAGCTACTTCAACATTATTGATGACTTCTTCCACAGGTATTTTGTTTGGAGTTATGGAAAAATTTAGACCTTTTTCAAGATGGGTTTAGTTGCATAATCAAGGGTTATATCTGATAAGTTAATGACCTGAGATTTTTCTGCTATCTTATTTTGATTGGGATGAGTGGTTAGAATTTTTAAATTGGTAGATGGGCTGGTTGGAAAGCTCTTGATATTATCCATGCTTATATTTACGTCTGCACTATTTTGTTTTAGAGCTCTATGCCCTTGGACTATTGTTGCATTGTTTATAGGCCCAATGTTTGATGTCACATCAGGCGGAATTGTGATGACATGGGATGAGGAGATGCAACTGGAATGAGTCAGATTCAACTATGTTCTGTAGAGATTTCAAGATTTTGCTATTATGTTCATGCTACTTACATTTTGTTTCATCACCACATAATTTACTTCATCCTGCATGTTGCTACCTTTTTTAGGATTATCCATTAATTCAAAACCAGATTGCGCAGTGTTGTTAGGGCTCTGTGCACTGTTCTTAACGTTTGGATTGATATTATTCGTGCTTGTTATATCTACGCTGTATTTCATCAGAGTTTTATGCCATTGAATTTTCATAACTTCAATTGCTGAGCCATTGTTTGTTGTCCCATCAAGGGGAATTGTGATACCTGTAACTTCATGGTTTTTAATGCTTGGAAAACGGGTTTGCGTAGTGTTTGTTGGGGATTATGGCATTTATATCCCAACCATTTTCTTCCATTATGTATTGTTTCTTGTTGACCAAACACCCATTGCAGTTCCTTATATATATATATATATATATATAATATATATATATATATATATATATATATATATATATTATATAAAATAAATAGATCATAATAAACAGATTAAATAAAGAATAATAATAATAAATTAATCAATTAATTAAATAAAAATAGGTCGACCTATTTTCTTACATATTTTCTTCAATTTCCTAAACATATAACCTAAATCTAGCTCGCAGATACATCATTAAGATCTGAAGAATATCTATTGACACTTCCCCTGATGATGGACTCACTTGGTAGGCTGAAACGTTGGGTTCACTAAAAATCTATAGCAGGTCATTCCTCCTATCTAAAAACTATCCTCACCTGTATGGATTCATTATTTAACAACATGAGAAAATTTGTTCAAAGATTTTTATGCAATATTTAGAGAAAATTGAGAAAAATATTTTTTGTGATGGTCCACTCAAACACACCTAAAATAATAATAATAGTAGTGATAATAATAAAAATTGTTCTATATGCTATTTTTTCTGGAAGAGGTATTGATAAATTTGAAGATTAGACTGGTTATTTGTTCATAATAAAAATGCCTAGCTGTGTGTAGTTAACTATATGTTCAGTATTTTAGCTATAGAAACTGCACAATTTTGTAGTTGAACCACAATTCTGTAACGATGTATTTAAATCAATGATCTACTTGTCAGTAATGCATTCTAATTATAAAATCATGATCAAAATTTATTGGTTTTGTCTAATGATGATGCTTTCAAGCATGATGTAGGAAAGAAGAACTATGAAGGTGCTTTATCTGCAATATCAATTGATGAATTTTTTATTGAAGAACTTATTTTATTTAAGAAATTGGATTTATTATCACAATTGTGAAATTGGACTAACTATTTGAAATAAAAACATGCCATGAACCTGTCAATTATGCAAATTTCACGTATGTACCTAGAGAAATTGATCACTTCTATTTGAACACGCTCATGTTTGTAGCAATGTTAGTGCCATGTTTGTTTTCAGTTTCTAGGACAATCAAATAATTGAAGGAGGCCAATTTATGCATGATTGGTTTTATATGACCAATTTCAAGAGATATGAACCAATTGAATCCGTTCCTATCATCCATAAATTCGATCATTTTTCCTCTCCAAACTCACAATTTATCCAAGTATTTTTCACCAAACGTCGTCATCACCATTTTCCTTGCAAAGAGTTTCATGTTTCCTTCACATTTTCTTTTCACATTTTCCAAAATTTCCATTCATAGAGACATTCGACTCACTTACATGCTGATTTGTCCTTTTTCTTTCCATTCGCTTGTTTACCCTCTTGTCATATTCCTTTTCAATAAATAAAACTTGATCCACTACAAAATTGTTTGATCAAAGTCCTTCCAAAATCATCATCTCATACTCACGTTAGATGATGGAGGTTTCATTAAGGCTCCCTTCTAACAAGTATTGGTCTATCGACATAAACACATTATCTAGGTTCAAGGCTACAGTCCTTATTAGTACCTTGAGGCTTGTATACATCAATGACAAGTTCTCTAGCTGACAATCATGGGAATACATTAATGTTCCTTGATCATTAGATCTTGCAAGTGGCTTGACATCAGCTCATCTATTCACACTTTGAGATATGTACTTAGGTACCTTCGCACTCACTGGAATTAATGGCAAGTTTGCCTCGCATTGGTTAATGACATTCATCAATGGCCGGTAATCCATTGACTTCTCTTCATGCTCGACAACAACACATACATTTGCATGAATATAATTGTACCATCGTGTTTTGTAGTACGTGACGACTATATCATTTCAGCATTTTGCAACATATACAACAAATTTAGTAGCAGAAATAAAGAATCCACTTTCACCATGTCATCCACTATTTATGCAACCAAGAAGCAAATGAAATTCTACTTTCTATTCCATGATCCAACAACTTTTACAAGTTCTCTACATATGCACAGTTTGTCCACTTCCTAGGTAAGTAAAGGTATGTTCTTTTCGGTCTTTTAATCATAAAATTCCTTGAATACTAAAACTATAATTTTTTGGAAAATACTTCACCATATTTCCTATCTCAATTGAAAAGAAAACCCTAAACATATTTAGCTGGGTGGGGGGGAAGGGACATCCATTTATTATCACATCCATATCACTTCATTCCATTTCACTTCATTTCATCCTAACATACTTGTCCTAATCAATTATGATTGCGTTATTGTTCAAAAGTTATGTGATTTGCAAGTAAATGCCTAAATACTGAGCATATTATAGGGTAGATTTATGCATTCTTAAACATGTTCAATGAATCTTGTTGCAACAAAAAGAAATAAGGTATTGAAACATAGGAACCAATAAAAATTAAGATTTGGTTGTCACACAAGAACCAACCAGACATGTTGCAATTCAATGTATGACAAACAATACTCTGCGAAAAGAAATGAAATTGACAAATGCAAAGTTTAAGAACAATTGATATAATCCAAACTCATTCAAAATCAAATCATGATTAAGAAATGTATTAGATTACATGAGGACATGGAATAAGGTCAGTTGGGGGGCATGTAGAGTCTCCAAAATGTATTCAAGATATCATCCACTTTCACTTTTATCGCCACCATTTCAGTCACTTGTCACAACTTGATGACAATATAACCTTTCATTAGCCTCCCTTTTTTTAATTATATGGGTTCCATTTGTGTTTTCCAAAAGTTAATTATTTGTACTATTATAAGTGAATTAAATGGTTCAAACTTAGAAAAAAGACATATACTTGCTAATACTTAAAAGTCACTTGAGTTTCATGACATGTGTAGGTCATTTGGAAGCTTCCAAGGCACCCTTATGTGGCCTCCAATGCTCAAATTCGAATTATGTTCAAGATATGGAAGAAGATTTGGATAAAGGTCAAAGAGGTATGTGTCTCATGATTACCTATTTAAGTTGGAACTCTGATATTTTCTAGGGATGTAGGGAGAGAATAATGGACCTACATTAATGAGGTAGCTTCTTATGTTTTTGTATAAATAGTAGAGCCTCCTCCTTCCAAAGGCATGTGAAAAGTTGGGGAAATGCTCATGTTTTGAATATAGAATTTGGATTTGATGCCATGATCATGAGTGATGTTCACTTTGATTTGGGTATGCTTGTATTTGGAGCCTCTCAACTTTCCATCCCTCATGCTTTTGGATTAGCCACCTCTAATGTGTGAGATTTATTGTTGTTCATAGATTAAGATTTATTGCTTTCATATACTAAGATTTATTTGTTCCATATATTTTCCTATGTGAGAGGTTAAGAGTGATTGTTTTTATTTGCTTTCATATCTAGAGGTTAAGAATGATTTATTTTGCTTTCATTTAATATCATGTGGTTTTGATTATCCATTTCATATGATCCTGATTTGATAATGCATACATGATCCCTTAGAGTAGATTTCATTTCATGCAATTTCATTTCTGAAAGCGTTGTGTGCTTTTCAATTCCCGCAAGTGTGGTAGATCAATATTTCAATTCCTGCAAGTGTGCTAGATCAATATTTAAATTATTTCAAGTGTGGTATATTAAGATTTCAATTCCACACACTGTATTATAATTTCTTTTGAATTGATTGTTAAATTAGAATAGGTGAATTTGGTTTGTCGTTATTTGGTTTCATATTTAGATTGATCTAAATTGGAAGTTAATTTCTAGCATATATAGTGCACGCATGCTTCACAAGTTTTACAAAATCCCATTGAGAATTAAATGATAGGTAATTGATTTACCTCAACATTTTGGCACCGTTACCAAGGAAGTGGGCAATGGAACTAGCTTTGAATCTAGAGTTCACTTTTCATTTTTTTCCTAGATGCATGATTGAAACATGTAGATGCATAAATCATTTGGCTGCATATCATTTTTTTAAAGAAAATATAAAAAAATCCTTCAATCACCTACCACCCCCACCATATCACGTGGTGGAGTAAGAGCCACACATCCACATCATGAATTCTTATTTTTGCAGGTAGAAGAGATGACAAAGGTGGATGAATAAATGGATGGAGATCCTTTTGGATTTCCCACTCTAGAAACTAATGTGAATGTTCAAATGAAGAACATCCCTCCATTCCTACTTTCTAACTTCAAAGGTATGAGATCAGAAGACCCTGAAAATTTTCTTTTTGAATTTGAAATCATTTATAGATCTTATGGCTACTCATCACACATTCAAAAATTGAATTTGTTTCCAACACCATTGAAGGATAAAGCTCTTAGATGGTTCATGACTTTAAGAGAAAATTCTATAAGGCATGGGATGATATGAAAAGAGTTTTTTGGAAAAATATAAAAATCATTACAAACATAATGACCTTAGAAATGAAGTCTTTAAGATGAATAAAAAAGATGATGAAAATCTAGAAGACCTAGTGGAGAGATTTACTTACAATATCAAAAGATATAAAATGCATAATTTAGAGAGACATATTAAAAACTCCCCTACTAAATGCTATAAAGGAGGAATGGATTGATCTTCTTAACCTAGTCGGAAAAGGAGATGTTTATCATTTTTCATTTCAAGAGATTTGTGAGCTATGCAAGAACATATCGAGAGGAAAAGTAGAGTATGGAAGATCTCCTCAAGATCTAGTTACGGTAAGGGAAAGTAAGTTGACAACGAGATTGGTAAGTCAAACTGAACTTAACAATTTGCTAAACATTCTTGGTAATTTAAATGAACAAATTGAGATGCTAAGAGTGAAAACAATAAAAAAGTTGAAAATGTCGCTTTGCATGAATGCCCACTTTATAACATTAAAATTGGTAAAATTTTTGCAGGATCACATACTAGTAAAGATTGACCAACATTACCAAGGTTAGAGGCAATTTATCAAAAGGATAATGGAGTGAATCAAGCTCCAAGATGACCATGGCAGCCTCATAAAGCCAATATGATGCAAGATGCTTGTGCAAAATTTCAGGGTTATGCACAACATAATTGGTAAACACCTTTGCTTTGGCAACATTGGCCATCTCAATCCGAATCTCAAAACCAATCTTGGAAACAGGGTTGGGAAGAGCCTTACAGAGGAAATCCACCATATACTCAATCTTTCCCTCACTATCATCAATACCAACATCAATGTATCCATACCATTCACCTCCACCACAACATCAGTTTCACCCTCAGTTAATCTCAATTCAAACTTCCCATTACCACACACACAAACACCCCAAAGATCCATTCCCACTCAACTATCTACACAACCATTTTGAATCCCCAACAATAGAATACCTTAGTCCACTTACAATGTTGATGTATTACAAAATGATTCACTAGTCGTCATTGAAAAACAACAACTAGAAGAAGAAGATTCGGATAAGATCCAAGAATCATGGATGCCCGTCAATAAAGAGAGGTTGTTGGAACCTAATATTGAAATGTTTCATGCATGTCTATCACCAGATTATATTAATGGAGATCACATATGTGAGGAATTGCATGACATTATAGAAGGAAGCCAAGGAAGACAATATTATATTGAATCTTGGTTCAAGACAGTCATTGGATCCCAATATTCCATTCTTTAGTATCTTCTGACATCACCTCAATCACGACAGTTGGTTTCTCATATACAAGTACATATCAAATAATATATTTCAAAGCTGCATATGAGAATATCTATCATTTTGTTACACACATGGCTCCAACGGAAATATTCATATACTTAAAAATAAAAAATATAAAGTACATAAATTAGGAAAAATAAAATCGAACTTGATTGCATTTTTTTCTTAATTATATATTTTTATAACTTCAAATATTTAGATTTTTATTTATTTTCTTGCATTTTTTCTTTAACATGATAAATATTTTCAATAAATTGATGTTTTGATTAAAAAAAAAAACATTTTTTTTTAATAAGGGAAATGCAAAATTTAAAATAAAAATGATCAAATCCTTTTTAAGGGAATTGAGAAATTGATTATTTAGCCTCTCATGAAACTTGTAAAAAAAATTGTGTTAGCTTAGTATCCATCATAATAAAAAAAATTCATATATAAATATTGCCCCAAATTGATGGAAATTTATCATTTTTTTTAGGAGCTGTAGTAACGACTCGTTTCTACACCCAAGCCTGATTTGATTATGCATACATCATAAAAAATTCTGTGTTAAAGGGGTTGACATAAACTGACTTTTAATTAAGCCCTATCCACAATCTAGGTATTCTAAGTCTTTAAGCCAAATGATCCTATGATTATGGCAATTTTTGTGATTACCAGAGCCAACAACATTGCAAGGTATCTTACGGCCTCTCTGAGATAGTTCCGTTGTTGGGCGAGCTGTCATTATTTTCTGTATGCTTCTCTCTTGAAGAATCCCTAGTGTCATCAGAATTTTCTTCATGGAACTGTAAATCATGAGCTAACTTTTCACACAATCTCACATACTTTCCATACATATTACAATACTTTGTTCTATTCCCACAGATGTTCATATGTTTATCAAGATCGGCAACTAACAATGTTAACTCACACTTGTCACGTTCATGGATGGCTAGTAATTCACAGTCAATGGATTCACCACACTGTGAACAAGATACAAACAAAGATCTCTGATGCTTCCATTGGCAAAATGACATAATAAAATTTGGGTTTGAGGTGAGGACTGATTTACTGCACTCTTCATCCATGCTTGGTTGGGCATGGAAAACCTAGTAATTACCCTAAGTAGAGGAAATGCGTAGCAACTTAAAATGTTAGTATTAAAAAACAATTTTTGGCCAAATGGAAATGCATTTCAAAAAAATAGAACATGGGTTTTTTCTCAAAACGAGGTCTATTACAAAACCCAGAATGATTTTCGCAAATTTGTAACCTATTGGGTGATATTTTGGGTTCTCTAGTGTCTTACTTGGCAAATTGCATGAGAATAAGTGTTTGCAATTATAACATAGATAGCAGTTGTGGCCCTGATATAATTTTCCTAATTTACAGGAGGTAGATTTGCTTCATTGATGGGTATTTTTTAGGAGGATTTTTTTTTAGATATTTCTTCAATGATATAGTCGCATTTCATGTATCTTTAAAACATATGCCAGCTGCTTGCACATTAACAATGTATCCTGCAACTCTGTGTTTATTCCCACAATACCTCTTACATCAAAACCCCTCTTTTTGTTGAAAACACAGTGTATGATTCATGGCAGATGAGGAGCATATTGGGACCTACTAGAGCAGATCCTAGTAATCATGGCAGATGAGAACCATATTGGCACTTATTGGAGCAGATCTTGGTAATCATCGGCAAAATTGCAGGATGAATATCATGCGTTGTGCTCCATGGAAATTGAATATAATGGAAGAATTCAGGGATAATATGATCAATGCTTAGCAATGGTGAATAGCAAACAGACCATAGGGATGTTTATCAATTCATGCTTTGCACATTGCCAAACCACTTTGCATGTTTTGTGGCACTCACCAAACACTTCTCCAGAATTACATTACTGAACAATTGTAGAGGTAGTGGGAGATTGGTTTTTTGATCGCAAGGTTGTCAAGTTTTTATTTCCCTCTGTAGATCACCATTTTCTCACATTTCTTGTTGTTTTCTCATATTGCTCAGCTGCTTAAAGTAGATCCTGATTTATGAACAAGTTTTAATCTGTTGAAATTCATTTTTTCTTTTTTCATCATGCCCAACTGTTACACATCATTCTATTGTGATTCGTCGACCGTAACCTTTCTCAACTTTTTTTCAATAATGGAAAATTTCGTATGTTATATTGTATATAATGTTGTTTTTTTATGTAGAATATTTTTTATGTTTAATTTTTTGTTGTTATTAAGCTATGTTCTTTTTTTAGTGTTATATGTTATGTATAATGTTTGTTATGTTTTTAAAATGCATGTATATGTTTTGTATAAAATTTGTTTTTTCTTTTCCATTTTTTTTATTAGTTTTTTTTTAATCAAGTGTTTCTTATATAACATTTTGTTATAGGTTTTTGTTATGAATTTTATTTTTATGTTTATTTGTATAGATATATATTTCAGTTTGTACATGTTATTTTCCTTTTCCTGTATGTACATGTATTTTACCTTCTTTTTTTTTAGTTTTGTAAATATTTCATTAATTTATTGTTTTTTCAAAAAAAAAAAATCTACCATGAGAATAGGAGAAAAATTGTCGAAAAATTTTGATGCAAAATCTCGAGCAAATTGAGAAAAATATTGTTGTGATGGTCCACTCAAACACACATGTTAAAGCAAGAAATAGAAAATAATCATAATAATAAAATAAAAATTTTTCTATTTGCTATTTTTTCTTGAAGAGTTATTTATCTATTTGAAATTAGGTTGGTTTATTTGTTCATCATAAAAATGCATAATTGTTGTGTACTTAACTATATCTCCAAGATTCTAGCTACAAAAACTACACAATTCTGGAGCTGAACCACAATTCTGCAGCTATATATTTAATTCAATGATCTATTTGTGAGTAATGCATTCTAATCAGAAAATCATGATCTAAATTTATTGATTTTGTTTAATGTTGATGTTTTCAAGCATGATGTAGGAAAGAAGAAGAACTATGAAGGCGCTTTGTCTGCAAGATAGATTGATGAATTTTTGATTGAAGAAATTGTTTTCTTTTAGAAATCGAATTTATTATCACAATTGTGAAATTGGACTAACTATTTGAAATAAAAACACATCATGAACCTATCAATTATGCAATTTTCTTGTATGTACCTAGATAAATTGATCACTTCTCTTTGAACACGCTCACGTTTGTTGCAATGTTAGTTCCATGTTCATTTTTAGGTTCTAGGACAATTGCAAAAATGAAGGAGGCAAATTTATGCATGATTAGTTTTCTACGACCAATTTCAAGAGATATGAACCAATTGAATCCATTTCTATCATCCATAAATGCCATCATTTTTCCTCTCCAAACACACAATCTATCCAAGCATTTCTCACTAAACATTGTCATCACCATTTTCCTTGCAAAGAGTCACATGTTTTCTTCACATTTTCCATTTACATTTTCAATTCACATTTTCCATAATTTCCATTCATAGAGAGATTCACCTAGCTCACATCAATGACAAGTTCTCTACCTCACAATCATGCAAATACATCAATATTCGTTGATCATCAGACCTTGCAAGTGGCTTGACATCAACTCATCTATTCGCACTTTTCAAGATGTACTTAGGTACCTTCACACTCGTTGGCATTAATGGTGAGTTTGCCTTGCATTGGTTAACAACATTCATGAATGGCCAGTAATCCGATGACTTATCTTCATGTTTGACATAACACATTCATTTGTATGACTAGAATTGTACCATCATGTTTTGTAGCAGGTGCAGACTATATCATTTCAGCATTTTGCAGTGGAGACAACATATTTAGTAGCATAAATAAAGAATCCACTTTCACCACCTCATCCACTATTTATGCAACCAAGAAGCAGATCGAGCAACATTTACAACTTTTCTACATATGCATAGTTTGTCCACTTCCTAGGTAAGTAAATTTATGCTATTTTCAAGATTTTAATCATAGAATTCATTGAATACTAAAATTATAATTTTTTGGAAAATACTTCACCATATTTCCTTTATCAATTGAAGAAAGAAAACCATAAAAATCTTTAGTTGGGGGTCAAAGGCAACGAACATCCAATTAGTATGACATCCATATCACTTCATTTCATCCTAACATACTTGTCCTAATCAATTATGATTGCATTATGGTTCAAAAGTTATGTGAATTGCAAATAAATGCCTAAATAATGAGAATATTATATGATTGATTTATGCATTCTTAAACATGTTCAATGAGTCTTGCTGCAACAAAAAGAAACAAGGTATTGAAACACAAGACCAAATAATTATTAAGATTTGGTTGTCCCACAAGAACCAACCACACATGTTGCAATTAAATGTATGATAGGCAATACTTTGCAAGAAGAATGAAATTGAGAAATGCAATGTTTAAGAACAATTAATATAAGCCAAGCTCATTCAAAATCAAATCATGACTAAGAAATGAAGTAGATTGCATGAGGACATGGAATAACGTCACTTGGGGGGTATGTAGAGTCTCCAAAATGTATTCAAAATATCATCCACTTTCACCTTTATCGCGGCCATTTCAGTCATATGTCGCAACTCCATCGCCATATAACTTTTCATTAGCCTCCATTTTTAAAATTATATGGGTTCCATTTGTGTTTTACAAAAGTTAATTATTTCTAGTATTATAAGTGACTTAAATGATTAAAACTTAGAAAAAGTACATATACTTCCTAATACTAAAAGTGGCTTGAGTTTCATGACATGTGTAGATCATTTGGAAGCTTCCAAGGCACCCTTATGTGGCATCCAATGCTCAAATTCGAATTATCTTCAAGATATGGAAGAAGATTTGGATAAAGGTCAAAGAGGATATTTGTCTCATCATTACCTATTTTAGTTGTAACTCTATGAGACTTTCTACCGATCTAGGGAGAGAATAATGTACCTCCACTCATGAGGTATCTTCTTATGTTTTTTTATAAATAGGAGAGCCTCCTCCTTTCAAAGGCATGTGAAAAGTTGGGGAAATGCTCATGTTTTGAATATAGAATTTGGATTTAATACCATGATCATGAATGATGTTCACTTTGATTTGGTTAAGCTTGTATTTGGAGCCTCTCAACTTTCCATCCCTTATGCTTTTGCATTGGCGACCTATAATGTGTGAGATTTATTATTTTTCATAGATTAAGGTTCATTGCTTTCATAGATTAATATTTATTTCTTTCATATCTTTTCGTGTGTGAGAGGTTAAGAGTGATTGTGTTTATTTGCTTTCATATATAGAGGTTAATAGTGATTGTTTTCACTTTCATTTCTTATCATGTGGCTTTTATTATCCATTTCATAGGATCCTGATTTGATAATGTACACATGATCCCTTAAAGAAGATTTTATTTCATGCAATTTCATTTATGAAAGATTGGTGTTCTTTTCAATTCCTGCAAGTGTGGTAGATCAAGATTTCAATTCCAACAAGTGTGGTAGATCATGATTTCAATTCCTTTAAGTGTGATAGATTAAGATTTGAATTCCACACACCGTACTATAATTTCTTTTGAATTGATTGTTGAATTGGAATAGGTGAATTTGGTTTATCATTATTTGGTTTCATAGTTAGATTGATCTAAATTAGAAGTTAATTTCTAGAATATAAAATGCACACATGCTTCGCAAGTTTTACGAAACCCTCGGGTTGATAGTTAAATGATAGGTAATTGATTTGCCACAACAACAAGGATTCCATTAGAGAATTTTGAGGATATTTATTGTCCCTAATCGGAAGATGTTCATTTTTTACTTGATGTATGATGAGCCCTATCGTAGATGGCTCTTTCTCTCAATGTCCACTTAGGTTTCCAACAACTATATCCTTCATGTTTAATTGCCATGGATTTAGTCCTTCGTGAGACCTGAGGTGTTGTCATGAGCTCTTGCTTCTAATTTTTTCATGATGTCATGATGCATCTTAATATCATGCTGATATCCATAGATTTAGGAGCTGATGATAGGACCCCTTTTGTGAGTGAGGCTATCTAATCATAGTGGAGATTTTTTTCTCCCTCTTTCCTTGATCCTTTTCTTCAACATTCTCCATCTTTCCAATGATAAGAGCTTTCTTTTCATAATATTTATGCAGCACTATTTTCTCTTACTTGAGAACAAAAATTCCCTTTTCTTTTTGCAAATGTTTGAGTGCTTTAACCTTCAACACTTTTTCCTTCAAATTTCTATTCTATATTTAGCGTAGAAATGACAAATTGTTCAATTAGGTAACCTTCTTGATTATGAACATTTTTTTCCTTGTTAATCAATTAGAACAATCATGATTGTCTTCTTACCATCTTTCGTAGATCTCTCAATTGAGATCTCATGAATATATTCCTTCATTCTTTGATTCCGTCAACCAAATCTATGTGATATGACCTTCTTCACTACATTTCATATATCTCTTTTATGTCTATTTTCTTGCTATGTAGGGATGATAGGACATTAAGAGTTACTTCTAATGAATTCAAAGGAGACCTTATTCTTGATATGTGCATTGACTTATTTCATCTATGAGGATTATGACAATCCTCCTCATTTCATGCAAGGACTTTTAATGACCTATCCAACCCATAGATATCCTAGCAATCATGAACTCAATTAATGAAACTTGATTATAAAAATGAGGGATACTTACTTTACAAGTGATGATTAACTCTTCTACTTGATCGCTTTTATGCTTGTTGGACAAGAACTATTGGAATTTCTTCTTGGATGATATTGTTGTTAATGGAAAGTCGTTCTTCAATGGAAAAGGCTGTTCCTTTTTACGAGTATTCTCTGTTGCTTTTGTTCGATGATTTTCTTCTAGGTAAAGGAAAGGATCCTTGTTTTCATAACCTTGAAGATGATGGCAATTATTTTTCTCCTTCAATATGATTTTCCTTCTTTTGTAGTGTAGATCAAGATTGTTGTTGTAGATAGTCTCCTTGATTGCATAGACAAAACACATCTTCGTGTCGATTATTGTTGTTGCTAATTACTAGGGTTTGATCAAGATCAAGGTTTTTTTCTTCAATGTAGATCTTGATATCCTTTAGCCTGCTTTGACGTCTTGCTAGAAACTTGATCCCTGAAATGTCTCTTTTGTTCCCTTCCTTTGACTTAGACTGTAACCATAGTTCTGATTCCTTGTTGAGGAATCTAGGGCTAATGTATTATTAATGTGATTCTTCTCGACTTGATAACTATTTGTGAGTTATTTTAACTTTTATTCTGAACGTAGTCCTCATTTGTTATTATTAGAGTGTGTGTTTTTTTAGTTCATCAAACAACTACCAAAATAAAGAGACAAGAACACAAGATGTTTGGATTTCTGCCAATGCCAAAACCTCTCCCCCTTGGAGAGGAAAACCCACAGAAAATTCATCTTATACATATTCGATTTGACGAATACCAACACCTTGAACCTTGACCTACTAGGCCACTCCAAGGTCAAGAAACCAATACACTTTTCACTGTTGAGATCATCATCATCATTGTTGCTTCATGGAGGTCATCATTATTGCACCTTCACTCAGGTAATAATTCTAACAATGAGATCATGAATGTTGTTCCATTATTACATCTTCACTGAGATATTCACTATTATTCTACAAAGATCATATCTTCACTTGAATCATCACTAGTAACATCAATACTTGTTACTATGTCTTCACAAAACAATGACTGAGATTATAACTTCATTTGGATTGTATGTTGTATCAAAACGTATTACTATGAGATATATTCATCTTGAATATACCAAGACTGAGTATGCTTTTATGAGATCATCAAGATTCTTCTTATCATAGTTAAGCTGAGACTCGATTATACCGATACACAGATTATGTTGGGACAATATTCATAATTATGCATTTAGAAAGAATGTCAAGATAGGGTATGCTAAGAGTATATTAACTTGATCTTCTTTATTGAAAATACACTGAGATAGTAGTTGTGACTGGATAGCATGTTGAGAGTGCACTGTGAGATTACTTAAATAAGAGACTCCATTTATTATGCTGAGTGTGAGTGTGTTCTCTGCCTGCATTGAGAGCCTCATTTTATTACCCATCCAAAGGATAAATACCTTATGAAATTGTGAGGTCTTAGGACTATCCTTGCTCACTGTCATTATCAATGAAAAATTGAGAGATGTCTGAGATTCTGTTATGTACTCTCGACGAATCACAAAGAAAAATCCGAGATCATTTCCTTATCTTTTGTAGATACCTCAGCCAGGTATATATAGTAGTTTTCCCTCAATATTTAGCCAACCTAAGCTACTGAAGGGTTGTGTCTTCAATGCAAGTCAAAATGGCATCATTTAATACGATTTTGTAGGCTGACATAATTTCTTTCTTCATCATCTTTCTTACTGACTTCATCAAGAGGATTGTTCTTCTCTTGGATGGTTGATCTAGACACTAGGTTGACTCATATACATTACATATATGCTCAAGAATATCTCTTTACACATGTCTTTGACTATTTGACTTTCCTAGACTTATAGAATGAGAAAGAAACTCATTCTTATAATTTACAAAGATAATATTTATTTCTCTTGACAAATACAAATATCAAAATTAAATTTCTAAATATCAAACCTAGTTACATTTTCTTCAACATGCTAGACTTGTCTTATTTTCTCCATTGGACCCTTAGGCAAACGGTTTTCACCCTACTAATTAGCACAAGACTGATAGTAATGGATAATCCGCTCACCATAGTGGTGGCACTAGCTCTAGTCTGAGAGTTTAGGGCCATGACAAACTCATAGGTGATGCCATCATCATATCACTTTACCAACGCAAATAAACCTAACCATTGATGCCTTCTAAAAATATCTACTACATGGGGGTGAAGGTTAATTCTCTTAGTGTTTGTATGTTCTCTCTTATTAAAGACCCCTCCCATGTTCTTCTATGTTTTCAACTAGTTGTAGGAGGGCTTCTTACAGTGATATCTATGATATGAGTTTAGAGGAACAAAGGGTTGGAATCTCTACTTAATGAAAATTATGTATATTCCTTCTACTTTATAGCCATAGAAACTATTTTAATCCATAAGATGGTTGATATTACTAAGAGAATTCAAGGTGAAAAAATATGTAAATCATGGAAAGGAGAATGAGAGGGGCCACTTAATTTTTACCATAAGGCGTGATATAATGACAATTGAAGACCAAATCGACCGTAGGAAGCATTTTTGCACCCTTGGAGGCTTCTTGTAGTAATTTTTTGTGCTTATTGTAGCTTCCTTTAGCTTCATGTATCTTCCTGTAGTTTTCCCTTGTATAAATTATAGAGTAGGGTTTGACTCCTCTTGATGGATTCCTAGGATCGTAATTACCTTAACTAATATTGGAATGAGGGAAGATGAAAAATACTTTGGGTCTTGGTATGTTATATGCTATTTTTGGCTAGGGCTCGAAGCGTTGTTATGACTTGGAAGAAGTACACATTTTGCTCTTTCTCTCATCCCTCGTAATGAACACCCTCTCCCTCTTAAGTGATCTCAACTAATGTGACACTCCAACATTTCATGATGACTGATAAATCACTTTTCGTTCATTGACCAAGGATGGTCAAGTTAACTAGCCACCTTGAGCTTATAAAATTACCTTACCAAGACATTCATAGATTTTTCATTATTACACCTATGGAGGAGCTTACAGGTTACCATACCTATGCCTACCTTGTGCTCAATAAATGCATGATGGAGTGTTGAATCTCCATGTTGCTACTCAGGGAGTTACCTTGTTGTCCTCTTTCTCCTATGTATACTTTCTTTACTCCTGCGTATTTGATTGTTGGTGTTGTTTATGTGTGAGGGTGATTTGCTGATATTCTATGTGTTGTTGCTACTCCTGTAGAGTCCTTCTTCGAGTGGTAGGATTCCTCAAGGGATGGTATCATCCAGCTAATTTGGTGAGAAGAAAAACTATGCTTCATGCTTGCCTCCAATGGTTGCATAAGATACTATAAGAGATATTGTAGCATCCCTTTTTACTCTTTTCTAAGGAATTTTTCTTTAGGGGAGTGATGATATAGAGCATAGGGGATGTAGGATGATGTCAGGGCCTTCATTCAGTAGTGTAGGGTGGTGGAAATGGATGTAATTTACCATGCATTTCATTGAATTTTTTTTAGGATGAGACAAAGTTAGGGTTATTTTTGAAAGATAGTGATTTTTGTGACTTAAGGATGTATGAAGGATGGGTTAATTATGGATCAAGGTGGGAGGACACTAATTAAACCTAGATAATTAATTCATGATGATATTCCCAATGAGATCCTCTTCCTGTGGAATTTCAGGACTTTCCTATAGTGCTACAACGTCTTCTTGTAACAATTATAGGCTTCCTTTAACAATCTAGAGAGGGCCATAAAATGGGTTCTTCAGCCATGAGGATGGATGAGAGTGGTGAGGACATGGTTTTAATGGAGGATATGGAGTGGATGGAGGGAAAACTGGATGGAAATTTGAGAATGATGGTCATGTATCTCTGCAAATTTCCATTTTCCTCAAAACCTGCAAAATGATAGAAATGATTAATGCTCAGGTTGTGAATCCCTGTCATTGCATTTTCCTTTGTTTTTTCCTTTTTATTTTTTCATTTTATTTTATTTTTTGAGGGACACACAAACTACCCTAAGAGAGGTTTTCAACCTCTATTCCCGCCCTGAGCACTCCAAGGGAGGTTTTTACCTAGGGATGTTTTATTTTTTCCTTTCTCTCTTTTTCCACTCCTATGTTGCCTTAAGGAGGATTTCAACCAAATAATTTTCCTCATGATACCTAATGAAGGTTTTCATCGATGCCTCTTATTATTTTTTCTCTTTTTTTCACAAACAAAAACAATATCTAGGAATGTTGTGACTTGGAAACTAAGACACTTGCAATCATATTCACCTCTTTGCTGATAGTGATGATGAACACTTCCTTGGACATAGGCTTCCTCTAAGCCTTCAATCTATAGCCATTTCCAAGAAAGGGAATCTCTTACCCATTAATGGTCTTAATTTGAATAAACCCATTGTCCTGGAATTTTTCTATCAGGTATGGGCCTAGCCACCTTGTCCTCAATTTTCCTTTGAAATCCTTGAACCTAGATTCATATATAAGACCCAAATCCCCTTGTTGAAAAACCTTGTCCTTGATGTTCTTATCACGCGAGACCTTTCTCTGCAATTGCACAACTTTGGTATGTAGGAGGGTTGGAATTACGAATTCATCCAAGGAATTTAACTAGAGAAACCTCTCCTACTGTTCCTTTGTAACCTATAAATCCAATTGTGCTACCATTCTCAAACTATTGTACTCAAACTCAATAGTGGATAGAGCTTTCTTTCCATAGACCAAGTCATAATGGATGAAATGAGTAGTTGTCTTCCAAGTTTTATTATAGGCCTGAGTGGCATCCACTAATCTATCTACCTAATCCTTTCTATTGTTTCTCACAACCTTGGTGAGAATGTATTTTAGTGCCTTATTGGTGACCTATAGTTGCCCACTGGCCTGAGGATGATAGGCAATTTGTTTTTTATGCTTGATATGATGTTTCCTTAACAACTTATCAATAATATGTGATGTGAATTGAGGTCCTTGATTGGAGACTAGCTCTCTTGGGTACCCAAATTTGTAGAACACATTCTCCCTTAATAAATCAACAACTTTTTCCATTGTTGCTACCTTGATTGCATTTTCGTTAACCCATCCTGTCAAATAATCAGTGCATGCAATGATGTACTTTTTCTATGCTTATGTTGGATCGATTGGTCTAATGAATCCATGTCCCACTTTTCGAATGGTTCTAAAGCCACCTGAGGTTGTAAGGGAATTTAGTCATTAGGAGTAGATTTCCCCATCCTCTGGCACTGATCACATCAACTGGTGTATCTTCTCGAATCGTGGTGGAGAGTGGTCTAGTGGTAGCCAGCTTGTAGAGTCTTGAAATTTGTCCTCTTGGTGGCAAAGTGACCCCCACAAGGGCCATCATGACAGGCTAAGAGGATGCCAAATAATTCCTCTTTCCTAACACATAATCTCAATATTTTATTAGGTCATAGGTTGAAGAGATTACCTCCAATCCAAGTGAAAGGATCATTGTTTCTTACAATTATGCTCTTCTCCGTGGATGAAAGATTTGGAGGGAATTCTGCAACAACTAGGTAGTTGGCTATATCATCAAACAATGGATAGAGAGCTAAAATAGAAAATAAGTTCTCATCTAGAAGTTGATCATCAACCATCCCTTCCTCACCTGTAGGCAAAGGAAGTCTATAAAAACATTTTGCAACTACATTTTCTTTGCATGACTTATCAATGATAGTTAAATCAAACTGATGTAATAGAAGCAACCATCTAATAACTCTAGCATTCACATCAGGCTTCTTCATTAAGTACTTGATAGTTGCATGGTTAGTATGCACAAAATTTTGATATCTAGTGATGTAGTGTATGAACTTGTTCAGAGAGTGGACAACAAGTAAGAGTTCTATCTAGCCTAGAGCTTCACCTACAACTTTTTCAAATGCCTCAGCATGGATGTGAAAAGGAAGAGCCCAATTTGGGCCTCTAAGTATGAGTGAAGTAGTTATTTTGTCTTTCAATATCTCTAGGGCCTCTTAGAAACTATTTGACTAGCAAAATTCAGAGTCCTTGGCCAACAATCCAAACAATGGTAAGCCTTCTTTGCTGAAGTCTTTCATAAACCTTATATAATATCCAGTTAAGCCCAAGAAGCTCCTAACATACCTATTCTCTTGAAGAGCAGGGACCCTATTTATGATGGAAATTGTGTTTGGTTCCAATTGTATTCCCTTATGACATATTGAATTGCCAAGGACAATCCCAACATTCATCAACAATTCACACTTCTAAGGACTAAGAAAGGGGTTCATTTCAATGCACTTTGTTAAGGTTTTGTCTAGGTTACAGAGATCATCCAGGAAGTCACACCCATATGGAGTGAAATCATTCATGTAGATATTTATAGACTCAAGGACTAGCTCAAAAAAGATCTTCATAACCTATAGGGAGTGAAATCATCCATGTAGATCTCTGTAGAGTGATGGACTACGTCAACAAAGATGCTCAAAACTTCCCTTTGAAAATGGCAGGGGCATTACATAATCTCGAAGGAAGGATGCTATAAGTAAAGGTAGCCCAAGTACAGGTGAATGTAGTTGTATCTTGGTCATATGAGTTGATCTGGATCTGATTGAAACCACTAAATCCGTCTAGGAAAGAGGAGAACTTCTTCCCTATAATACCATCCAAAACATGATCAATGAAATGGAAATGGAATTGGTCTTTTTAGTGGCTTTGTTTGTCTCTCTGTAATCCACACAGATCCTCCACTTTCCATTCTTCTTTTGGACCAAAAATAGAGGGGAAAACCACTCACTATTTGAGTTCGGATAGATGAACCCTCCATCCAACAATTTTTGCAACTCTTCCTTCACTATGTCTTTGAGTGCTAGCTTAATTCTCCTCTGAGGTTGGCACACTGGCTTTCATCCCTCCTTGATCTATATTTGATGAGTACACCCTAAAGGATGCACTCCCTTTAGTTCCTTGTAGCTTCAAGAAAATTAATCTAAGTGCTCTCTAAGCATGTTTCACAACTTCTCTTCTTGGTTGGATGATAGGGAGGGGTTAATATTCAAGGTTTTATATGGATAAAATTCTACCATTTTGACGTGTTTAGGAATTGGTTCCACTAGGCATAACTCAATCGAAAGATTACACTTAGATTCCCTCACAAGCTTATTAAGAGGCATGGATTTGGGGGGTTGGTTCTTGATGATTTGGTCAATGAGGTCATCTTCATAAGGTTTCCACCCTCCTATAACAACACATAGGGTATATATTGGATGGGATGTTGTATGATACAATTCATCTTCCTCATCCTCTTCCAGCCATAGGGGTAAGCCATTCTCAGTGGATGGTTGAGAAGGAGGATAAAACACCAATTCTTTGGACAAATGCTCATTCTTACTAGTCATGTTCCAAGTTCTGCAACTTATAAAAGAATCAGTAGTGGCTAGCCATGGTATTCCAAGGATAAGAGGATATTCATTGAACATTGTGGTGGTATTTCTCAAAGATCCTTGGAGATATAGTTTGACCATGGTTTCCTTAGTCATCACGTTGATGGAAGCCCCATGGTGTGAGGGGAAGTGATGCCATCAATGTGCACATCTACCACAGGATTGCCAGGGTCTAGATAATTTGAGAAAATCACTCTCTCTAGCATTAGATCAAATAATTGACCAATGACATTGATGGTGGGGGTTTCTTTCTCTCTCCACCCGGGATGTTTCAAGAATTTATATTTTATAAGATTATTGTAGATGGGAACATCCTTGATATCTTGCAGGAGTGGGATTTTAACAAAAACGTTTTTCAGTTCTCTAAGAGATTTAGTATCTTCTAGGGTGTGTTGGTTAGGATGGATCAATCTTTGAGGAAAATTAGGTGGACTTACTTGAGGGAAACTCTCTCACCTTTCATATTCAAGATCGTTAGGTGGAGATGGAGGTTGGTTATTTAGGAGAACTCTTCCAGAACTGAGGTTGATCTCCTGAATCTTCACAACATCAGAAGGGTAGTATGCCTCTCCACTATAGATCTGATGTGCATTCTTGTTATTTAGGTTCAGATTTGGTTGAGCAGGCATATAAGGTTTCTTCGGTACAGTAGAATGAATGAGATGTGATTGAGATGGAGGTGGAGGTAATAAAGCAAGAGGTTGGATGAATTGAGGCCTCCAACCTTATGATGGGTCATTCCATTAATGATGTGTAGAATCATATGGCTGGAAGGTTTGATTGAAAAGTTGAGGAGTATACTGAGGTGCATAATATCAATGAGAAGGTGTTGACCATGAACACTGAGTAGAGGAACACCAAGGTGATAGGGGTGCATTATGGTTGGGATGTTAGTAGGAATATGATGCACCTTGCATGCCCTACTAGTATGTTTGGGGTTATTAAGCTCTCCTTTAATTTATGTAACCATTTTTAGCCCCACCTTCTTCCCCTCGGTATACAAATTTCAATCTCGGCAAAGAAGGACAACATAGTGAAGCAAAGTGATCTTGGAATTAAAGTCAACACTGTAAAGCGAAGTGATTGAATAGTGAAGTCAACATAAGAAATTTTGGAATTGTTTGAACAATGAATAATTATGTCAAGGACATCCAAGTAAGTACTACTCACTTTCTCAATTAAAATATAAAAGTATTGGTGTCCTAGGATTTGGTTCCCTAAACACAAGGTTGGAGCCTTGAGAAGGATAGGGTCAAAGCCCTAGAGGTCGAAACCTCATTAAATATTCCAAGTTGGTGCCTAGAATTTTGAAGGGTTGGTGCCCTCAATTATTGTTGTACTCAATTACTTTAAAAGAGGATTAAGGTCCTCTCTTAGTAAATTTATTGTTTATTTAATTTTCTATTATAAATTTGAGGAATCTATCTGGTAAAAAGAACAGTTGAAAATAAATATGGATTCACCCCCCTTTCAATATTTCCAACATTGCAAATGGAAATAGCAGAGCTCAAAGTATAATACAATAACAATATTATGTAGAATATGGAAATTTATTGAACATAACATCGAAGAGAACCTTCTTTCCCCCATTATAATTTGAGGGTTGACCGCAGACATTGATAAATCTTCGATGAATTGAAATATATTTTCATAATTGGAGGATAAATCCATATTACTTATTCATATAAAACAACCATAAAAAATGGTGACATGGGACAGGAAATGTATACACCACCCCAAATAATCATTATGTCGATCATCAATCATAAAGTGAAATAATGACAAAAATCATCACGCTACCAAAAAAATGCATGTTAAAAGGAATAAAGGCATGGGTTTATGACAATTTGGAAATAATGGATGGTTGGAAACTATATTCAGTTAAGGAATACAACAGATAAAAGTAGGATATATTAAAATATGATAAAAAGGCTAGGTTTCTATGTTTCCATAATATTTATCCTCGATATGTAGAATGGTTATTAGTTCTCATTATAGGAGCTATTTTAATAGTAATCAATATCATATTTTAATGAATCCAGTGGTATTAATTTGTTTATTATTGATTTCGAGGAGACAATATAACTAATTAGATTGTTGTTTTGAAATTAACCTTAATACTAGATGCATGTCCTCTACTACCACTAGGTGTCCATAACCTTTATAGGGTTACCTTTTAATCCATTGAGATTACATTGTCCCATATATTAGAAATAAATTCATATCCATACATTTAGTTAAATTTTTTTAAATTTCTATGGAAGGCGATTGTTCAGGCATAGTAACTAGTTAATAACAATGCCATTCATGGGATCTAATAAAGTGAACAAGTCATCTTGTGATGAGACCTATTGTCCCTCAACCTTAAGACTGAAGGCCATTACCCTAGATTGGTGACCAAAAGTGGTAATGTTACATCACTAGATCTTATTTCTATTATTTTTTTGCTATGGTTTTTGTTAATCATAAAATATTACTTAATAGATGGAATGGAAAATAAACTAATTAAGAGTTAGGAATGGTGCAATTGTTTTTTATAATAAATAATTTTTAGCTCTCTTATTCCAACAAATTATCTCCTTCAAAAGAATTATAGAATTGTTTAAAAAAATGGAGTGGAAGGTGGCTCCTCACCTTAAGTGGTGAGAGAAGGAATTTATAATGAGTAATTTATGAATTTCTTAAAAAATTGGGGAATTAAGAAATTTAGGAGGTTGAAAAATTCATATAATAAAATCATCTTTAAAATAAATTATCCTTTTAAGAGCAATTTGTCATGTGATAATCATTAAAAAACTAGTTATCCAACCATCCTATTGAGAAAGGGCTTCTAACATTCATTTCTCGCAATAAGAATAAAAATATTTCAAAACAATTCATAAATAATAGTCCCATATATGGAAATACTAATAACGTATAAGGACGTGATTAAGGAAACAATGATTGTGCTAGTGATTTTATGTCTAAGGAAACATCAATTGTGATAATAATGTTGTAACTAAGGAAACAACAACTATGATAACATTGTTATGACTAAGGAAGAAACAACTGTAATAATTATGTGTGACTAAGGAAACAATGAATTTGATAAAAAAATTTTGACTAAGGAAACAAAGTTGTGATAATGATGATGTGACTAAGGAAACAACAACTGAAGAAGAAACATTATCACTTAGGCACATCAATTGCAGTAACATCATAAGAACATTTTTCTTTTTTTATTTATAATAAGATGCTCAATAAGAAGCTCAAAATGGTTTTCCAAAAAAATATATATATATACACACACACACACCATCAGAAAGTAAAGATTATTTACATTATGTACATGGTAATAAGGGATTTTCAAGAAATTTTACCTTATCATGGTCATGGATATATTCATCTCCTCAACTACAATGTGCAACTTTGCATCATTATTTATTTCATGAAGAAATGAACCTTTTGTAAATGGTTGGTGATACAAATGAAGTCGGTGAGCATTAATGAGGAAACAAATACCAAATTCATTGATTATACTAAAGCATAGTATCCCATTATCCTAAACATTAAAGAATTTGTAAGGGCCCAACCACCTCATTTGAAGCTTACCTGGAAGTCATATAACAACACCCAATTCCCCTTCTAAAAGGTCTTTTTTAATCAAATGATCCAGCCACTTAGCTCTTTATGTTTGAACTATAGTTGTATGTTGGAGAGTCGCAAGGAATATTTTATTCATTTCATTGAGCTATTGTAGGTGTTGTTTCTATACTTGTTAAAGGTCCCTGCCAATTTCTTGAGTAGTTTTAAGGGTTTTAACTTCAAATTCAATTGGAAAAATAGGCTCCTTACCAAAAACATGCTGATAAGGTTAAAAACCAGTAGTATTTTTCCATGTCGTCAGATAAGCCCACAAGGATTTTAAGAGTTTAGAGGTCTAGTCTCAGTGTTTTGTAGATATTGTCTTAGTTATGATCCCTTCCAAGGCTTCATTTGTGCTTTCCACTTAACAATTTTCTTTTGGATGATAAGGGGAAGTAAATCTATGCTTGATGTGGTACTTTTGCATGATGGTAGAGATTTTATGGGCTATAAACTATGATCCTCTATCAGTTACAAGTTCTCGAGGAAAACAATATTATAAGAAAAGTTTAGATAGAAAGTTTATAGTACCTCTTTTTTGCCTCTTAATACGGCTACTACCTCCACTCATTTTGTCACATAGGCCATGCACACTAGAATGCAAGATTTTTCGTTTTAACGTGGATTTATGGGACCTAAAAATTCCATCTTGCATCTCTTGAATGGTTCTAATACAAGTTGTGGTAATAGAGGCATTTCGTTGGCCTAAACAGGATGACCCATCCTTTGATAGCTATTTCCAATCTATACATTTTTCTTGGAGTCTTTGGATATCACAGGTTAAAAATAGCCCATTTGTCTTACTGTATGCCTAGTCATGTGGTAAGAAAAATGTCCTCCTGATGGTTCATTGTGGTACGCCCCGGTGGATATTGTAGATCTCATCCTCTCTGATGCATATGTGAACTTGGAGATCTACCCTTATATAGAAGAGATAGTCGTATATCCATGAGAATCAAGTACTTCACTGAACAATGTGCTTACTTTACCCATGTGAAAAATGTGATAGAATTTTTTCAGAAGCCAAGTAATTTGCAATATCATCATACCACAGTTTTTTGAAAGTCATGCGAAACAAATATTCATACAAGAATTGATCTTCCACTAGTAAAGTATTGACTGCAAGTGAAATTGTTGGTAGGAATTTTGCAACATGGTTCTCCTTTCTTGGTCTATCCTTTATAGTGATGTCAAATTCCCATAACAAAAGTAAGAAGTGGGTTACTCTATCATTAGTAACACATTTATTCAATAAATATCAAATAGAAGAATGATCAATATATAACAAAATTGTTCAATGTCTTATAAAATGATGGAATTTCTTTATAGCATAGATAGCAACCATAAATTGTTTCTCTACCACAGTGTAATTTAACTATGCATGTATTAGGTTTTTGTTTATATAATAAATTGTGTAAGATTTCTTATCCTCTTCCTATCCCAAAATTTACTATATCACCATACCATATGCATCTGAAGATATATGGAATGGTAGGCTCCATTCTAGTCCCCACATCACAGGTGTTGTTGAGACCAACTTCTTGAACTCTGCAAAGAAAATAACACACTTATTAGATAATTCAAACTCCACATTTCTAGTTAACGAATAGAACGAAACACTAATATTTAAAAATGTGCTAAGAAAGAACTATAGTATATAGCATAAAAAAGGAAGGTATGTAACTCTGTTGGTGTATGAGGAACAAGAAGTTTAAGAATTACCATCATTTTAGCCAGATCTACTCGAACACCTATAACATAAATAAAGTGTCTAAGGACTACACCTTTTGTCATCAACATATGGCATTTTTCATTATTGACGATAGTCTAGTAGCTCCAAATCTTACAAGAACCTTTTTGAAATTATACAAAGCTTCATCAAATTATTTACCATAAGGAGTAAAATCATACATATAAATCTCAAGACCATCATTGATTAAATCAGAAAATGAACTCAAGATTTCTCTTTGGGAGGTGGTTGGTGCATTACACAACCCAAATAGTAAAACCCTATATGAAAATGTTCCCATGCACATGTGAACGTGGTTTTTCTATGATCCTTTGGAGCAATCTAAATTTGATTATATCGACTGAATCCATCTAGGAAGGAAACCTATTTCTTCCCAGCGAGTGTATCAAGGACTTGTTGCACAAATAGGAGAGGAAAATGAAATTTTTTGTGGCCTTAATTATCTCTCAATACTCAGATGCAGGTGACTAAATGAAAATTAATGAAGAGAAGATAGGATAACGGTAGGCAGCCAAGCCACATGGCCACCCGCGTCCCCCTCTATGCAAATTTATGGCACAACCCTATCAACATGTTGGCACCATTAATCAAGTGCTCAGGTCAAGATGGTTGTAACAGGCTTAAGATCATGGAAAACACTGTCCAGAATTCTTTCTCCCCCTCCCCGCTTAGATTCTCTTTCCCCCCTCAACCTGAGGAACCAAACTTTTTCACTGTCACAGGGCGTCACTACTAGCTTCTCAACTGTGTGGATTTTGGAAATGGCTTCCATTTCACCCAAACCACTTAGTGTATTCTGAATTCTACTGAGAAATCCCTTGCTTCTAGGCTCAAAAGCAGTAGTCATACCAGAGTGAACTATACCTCACCAACTACTCTTTCTTATTATACCTCTATCATCCCAGCCCAAAACTTTAATTGCCACTCTGCTGGCCACGCCATGATGCAGACTTTCCATAGGATGCGTAGTAGACATGGTAGCAGATGAGGCCATAACACTCCCTAGCCTCGTCTTCCATCCCTAAACTGGAGATCCCTTCCTCCACCCCTTCTTCTGAGAAATCTAGTGGTCATCTCACGGGCCATTACCCGAATAACCATAGCAGTAGAGGTCGAGCATTGGATTATGGGACCAAAAGAGCAAGTGTTGTCATCCAAACGACTAGCCCTCCTGACCCCCATCACCCCTCTTACCATACTGCCCAATTTAATTTTCAGAGCATGTTGCATTGACTTGCCATTATTGCCACCATCACTGTGGCATTCAACGGAGAATTGAATCAGCAGGAGGAGAAAGATACATGGAATCAAGGACCTGAACTAGAGGAAGGGAAGACCAACAAATAGGAGAATGACAAGGAGACACAAGACACAGGAGCTGGAGAAAACTCGAACAGAAAGACAATCTCGCTTAGGCACAAAGATGGTCATGGAAGTGCCCTGCATGATGAGGACATGGCTGGCGACTAGCATGTAGTCGTTGAATGCTCGGGTGGCATGCAAGAGGTTAGTGGCATTCAGGGTGGCATGTCTGCAGAGGTGGCGGAGGGGAATGACTACAGCTATCGCATCGAGGAAGATCTGGCGGATGGGGTTCACTATGGTTGTTGAATTATGGAGGAGCATTCGCCAAACGCCTAGTGGGCTTAGCTTTACAGTTGGGCAAACCAAGTTCTGACTCTTTGTTTTCCTAATGCTTTTTCAATCTAGATGTTTCATTTTGGCTTCATCTTACTCATGACCCCTATGTGTGCTATACTTGTTTTTTTTATGATCTGGGACCCATGTGTGGGCTTTGATTATGGAGACATTTGGACTGGTTTCCCCTCGGTGGGCAGTCATGTTTTTTGACTTTTGGTTCCATACTGATATAACTTTGTTCAGCACCACTGAGACTAGAGCCTCGCTCTATTTTTACCTTTTTCGTCAATAGAATAACATTACTTAGAAAAATAAATAAAAAATTATCTCTCAGTAATCCACACAAATATTTGATTTTCCATTCTTTTCAGGGACTAACACCAATGGAGAACCCACTAGCTATCAAATATAGGGTATATAAAGTTGGTATCGAGTAGTTTCTGGAGTTCTTTCTACATTATGTACCTAAGATGAGGATTCAATCTCCTTCGTGGTTTAAGAACATGTCAAACATATTTTTCAATCTAAGTGTGATGGTTACATAACTTTGGAGAAATGCCTTTCATGTCTTCATAATCATAGGAAAATGATTTTTGTATTTTTGAAGGATTTGTATCAACTTCTCATGTTCAAAGTCAATACTAGCATTAATATTCAACATTTTGCATGTTCTAATCTTAAAAGGAATATTGTTATGGATTGCAGTTGTAGGTATGTGATCATTATTTGACTCCCCCATTACATCACCTTGAGCTTCATTATCGAGCAAGAATTTCAACATATAAGAGGTTAGATGTCCTTCTATGCAAGGATGACTAATAAAATCATTAATTGTATCATCCTTGGTTTGTCTCTTTAAAATGCGAGCTTTGTCAATGGTAAGATGAGAATATAGTTTCCCTTATTTGTACTTAGGAGGAAGAAACTTAAGATTATGAGATGATTTGATGGGTTTAGAAGGTGGTTATAGAATAAGGTTCTTGATGGGAGTTCCTTTGACCATAGTCATACTTCAAGTGCAACACCCAATGTATGCATCAATAGTGGCAAGCCACGGTCTAACCTATACGAGAGGGTGTCCATACAACTTATTTTTAGGATTAAAGGAAAACAATTATACCAGACACTATGAGGAATATGAAAAGGTTATAATATCATCCAAAGTTGCTTTTGGCTTTAACATGGATTTGTCATCTATCTCCAAAATGGTTGGTGTTGGTTATAATGTGGTTATCCAAAGGAGGGCATGCGTTTAATGTCTATAATATTCATAACAACTTCTAAGACCCCTAGAGTATTTGGAATTATAATACTTTAAATTTGAATGGTAACCATGAGGCTTCCTCGATCATCATATTTGATGGGTATCTGTCATCCTAAAATAAGATCAGAAAGGTTACCATTGACATGGACTGCGGGGGGCATTTTGGTTTTCTTCTAGTTTCATCACACAGATGTTTGATATTTTTATCTTAAATAGGTATGTCTTTGATAGCTTGGATAAGAAATATTTTGTACACATGTTTTCTAGTTCCGCTATGAGATTGAATTCAAAATATTTGGATGGTTTTAGTCTAGGCATTTTTTTGGAAATGGAGGACCAACATTTGTAATGTTACTCGGTTCCTGATTCTTAGTCAATTTACTAGGTTATTCTCTCTCAGTGATAATCATAGTAGAAGTAGTTTTTGTTTACTCATGCTACTCTTTGGCATAATTTTCATCTTCTGATTGTTATGAGTTTCTTGGGGGTCCTATGGAAAAATGGTTTTCCTAGATATTAAGCAGAGTTCATTACATTCTAAGGAGGTAGGGCAATAGTCATAAGTATCAATAATTTCTAGAAGTTGCATAGGTCGATTCTTTGGATTTGGATATTTTTATGTAGGTAGTGGTGGTTGTAATGGAGGTGGAGAATTTGGGGGTAACTCAAGTGGTAGTTGTAATAATTGTAGGGATGGTTGTGATTGAAGAAAAACTCTAAATGATTGGCTAATAGGTTTAGAGGGGTGCCACTAGTTTTGGGACAAAATTGGAATTTGAGTGGGTTGGTTTTAGCATTGTGAGGCTACGGATAACTTTGTGAATTATGCCATGGAGGTGCAAAATATTGCTGGTTTGACCAAGAATATGAGGTCCCTATACTACTACTGTATCCACTTATTGTTATTAGTGAAAGTCCCTTATTTTATTATTGTTCCCATGTAGTTATTATTTTTTCCCATAGAAGCCCACTATTGTTATTGGTGTTCCCCTACAATGTTATTGTTATGTAGCCTCCAATTATATTGGGACCCTTTAGAATCCGACTTATAAAAAGGAGGTCCTGTCATTTGTATCATCCTAGAATTATTCATTTGTGTAATGTAAATGAGGTTTCCCCCTCAAAGAGGCTGATTTTGAAGTTGTTGATCTATATTTTATTCTATTTTAAGAGTTGGTTTATAACATTTGGTATCAGAGATTTGGATTCTAGGGTTCTGTTACTGCAAATAGATCATCATGGAAGTTGTGTTATAATTTTTTTCCTACTAAGTTTAAGAAGGTCAAATTAAAACCTATTTGAGCTGAAGTATTTATGAACTTGGTGACCGAATTTTAGATCTTGTATCACTATATTTTCATAAATATGATCCAAGGAAATTAGGAGTTTTGCAGGTTCCCAAATTCCATCTCAAATAGGCAACCTTGGGAAAATTGTCATAACTTTCTCTTTCAGAATTAGACTCAAATTTCATAAAAAGTGATAGAAATTGAACATACTTTAGTTTGTTAGGTATCATTTTTAGGGCCGCAGGTTGAAACAATTACACGTGGCACTTCTTACAAGTTCACTCTACCAAACCCATCGATAATCAGGTCATTGTGGGAGATTGGGCATAAGTCATACTTGGAGAATCCGTTCATGATTAGACTTTTGGGGTTTGAAATAGAACTATAGGGATAGAAAAAGATGAAATTTCAAATCTTGATGATATAAAACTACAAATATACAATAGATAAAATATTGAGCTCATATAAAGTGAAAAAAAGTGTGTAGTTTTTTAAACGTTTTGCATAAGTTTTGTTTGAAAAATTAGTTGAAGTGATTCAAAGGGCATAGTGAAACATAATTATCATTAATTGATGCCCTGAATAAATAAAATGGAAACACCTAGTAAGCGATCTAAAATATATGCTATGACAGTTGAAGAAGAGGAAGAAATGCAACATGATATATCAAATTTACAAGACCAAGTGCAATGAATTTTTCTATTGTAAAAGGTAATGAAAACTAAACTCGAAGCCATAATGAATGCTAAGATAGATGGTATAAAAATTGACATGGAATTTTTGAATGATGGTTTAAAATAAGACATGGAAACAATGATGAATGTCAAGATAGAGGGGTTAAAGGAAGGTTTGGAAAAGCTTCTAGAAGAAAGGTGTCATAGTGGTGATAAAGAAAGCCATGAAAATAATGATGAAGAAAAAAGGAATATCAATTACAATTTTAGAGACTCTAATGTGGCCTTTAAGAACCACCATGCTCTAAATCTAGATCTGAGGATATTTGGTAGCAAGGATCCGATAGCTTGGATACTATAGATGGAGCAATATTTTGATCTACATGATGTGCAATCGTCACAAAAGGTAGGTATTGCATCCTTATATTTAGAACCAAATCAGTTCGCATGGTAAATAAGGGTTTGTTCTTGTAAATCACTTGTCACCTGGGAAATTTTTATGGAGTAAATGATAGCATATTATGAATATACAAAGAGAAACACCTTCTTTAGCCAATTGATAAATCTCAAAAAAAAGGGTTCATTCGCGAATCACATTTAAGACTTTAAAAAATTGAATATTAAGGTAACCAATATTCTAGAGGAGCACATGATTGATGTCTTCATAGGAACATTAAAAGGAAATATCCAACGTGAGTCTCTCCTTTGGGAACCTGATTCATTAGAGAATCATTTCGGGTGGCAAGAAAAGTTTAAAGCCTAATTATGGAAACAAGGAAGTCTATCACTCGTCACTATAAAGATGTAAGTGTTGTTTCTCCTAGTATTCCACAACCTACAAGGTTGACATAACAATAATTGGAGGAAATAAGAGAGAAATGGATTTGTTATAGTTGTGATAGAAAATACACTATAAGTAATAAGTGGGCTGAGAAGTAATTAATTTACATAAATTGTTAAGAGGAGAATGAAAAGGATCAAGAAATTCCAAAAGAAGAAGATATACACGAGGAACAAACCTAAGAGAAAGAAGAAATGAGTTTGACCATATGTTGTAATGCATTGGAACTCTATGGATATCATCCACCATCCATGACATCATCTTTAAGATAAAATTCTAAGGTTCAAGTAGTGGAAAATCACATTTAGCATCAACAACTAGTTCTCCAACTCTTAAAGGATAACATCACTTTGGCGTAGAATCGAATGAAACAACATGTAGATAAACATCGTAGTGAAATAAGTTTTGATGTAGGTGACTGGGTATTTTTACGGCTACAAGCATACAAAAAAATGTCCCTTAAGCAAGCTAGGAATAATAATAAATTATGACCAAAGTGCTTCGTCCTTACAAGGTGCTACAAACAATTGGTACTATGACATACAAATTAGAGCTTTTCACATCTTCTCGAGTGCCCCTAGTTTTCCATGTTTCATTCTTAAAGAAGGTTATAGGTCATAATATCCAAGTTAAAACAATATTGTTGGAACTTGATGAGGGAGGAAAAATCATATTGGAAACTAAAGAATTCATGGAATCAAGAACTCGACATCTACAAAATTGATCAATTTCGTAGCATCTCATAAACTGGAAGAACTTACCCCCTGAAGACTCCACATGGGAGGATGATAATTTTAAAGAAAAGCATCCAGAACTACTCAAGCATTAAGGACAACAGTTGTTTGGAGGAGAGTGGCATGTTAGGTCCCTATACTACTATTCTATCCCCTTATTGTTATTAGTGTAATCCCCTTATTGTGTTTTTGTGCCCATGTAGTCCACATGTTATTATTATTGTGCCCCATAGAAGCCTTCTATTTTTATGTAGGCTCTAACTATATTGGGACACCTTAGGCTCCTATTTATAGAAAGGAGGTCTTCTAATTTGTATCATCTAAGAATTATTCATTTGTGTAACATAAAGGAGGTTTCTCCCTCAAAGAGGCTAATTTTGAAGTCATTGATCTATCATTTCTTCTATTTTGAGAGGTGCTTGTTGGGTTGTGTTACAGTCTTTCCAAAACTAGCCTACCTATGGTTTTGTGCATAGATTTCCCACATGGTTTTGGGCGCGATGGTTTTCAGTCCATGGTGTTTTGTAGATTTGGTCAAGGGAACTATAGTTATGTTCTAATCCAAGCTTAATGGATTGGGGTTTATGGATGCTTCGACATGTATATATATGCATTGTAACATTGAAAGAAAGATAATGAAAAATCAATCTGGTAGTCCTAGTTTTGGGATTTAGGTAAAAATCTCTATGTATTTTTGTTTTATGTGTTATGCTCTTGCCATTGTTTATTTTCTATTTTTAGAATTTTTATGTAGGTAATTTCTATATGAGGTTAAAACCTACATTTGGTATTTGAGTTGTTTTAGCTTGAAAGGGATGCCTTTGCTATTGAGGGGTTTTACTTAGCTTGTCATAGACCCTGTTCACTGGGAGATGTGAGGATCGATTCATGTGGTAAAAGAACATGGCCAGTTGTGGAAAGATAGAGATAAAAAAAATTAATTGGTCAGATTTTTGAGTTGTCGAAACTCAAGATGGAGGATTTGTTGGTGGATAAATATTACTGGATCACAGTAGATACATGTACTATACCAATGGAAATTTTCAATGAAGACAGGAAGAGGTTGGATCAGAAGTTCAAGAGCACAATACGATTGTGTATCTTAGATTCAGTGTTGTTGAATGTATCAGGGAAATCTACGACAAAGGCTTTATAGGACAACTTAGGGACTTTGTATGAATCTAAGTCTCTAGTAAATAAACTATTCCTATGGAAAAATATATATAACCCGAGGATGAAAGATGGAGACTCGGTGACAGAGCATCTGAACACATTTAATACTATGGTAAGCCAATTATTATCTGTTGATATTAAAATTTCAAATGAAGGTAAATGATTTAGCTTGGTTTGTTCTCTACCATATTCGTGGGATACTCAAGTTGTTGTAATAGGTAGCAATGAAATTGCCTTGCAGTTTGATGAAATAGTCTCATGCTTGCTGAGGGAGGATATGAGACGGAAAAGTATGGAGAGACAAAATGGTGATGCCTTGTATGTACGAGGACGGTCCGAGAACAGAAACAAAAATAAGTCCTCGAGTGGGAGATCTAAATCTAGAGGGGGGCCTAAATCTCTAAGAATACCTATAAAGGTATGCTAGATGCGGAAAGGAAGGGCACTACAAAAGGTACTATAAATCTAAAACTCCTAAGAAAGGAAAGGTATCTAATGATGTTCCTTCTCCATAGGAAAAAACCACCTCACATGAAGGTGGGGATGTATACTTGGCTTCTTCTTCAAATACACATGTAGATCATGAGGCATGGTTTATTGACTTAGGTGCATCCTTTCACTTCAATCCCCATAGAGAGTGGTTCTACGAGTATGAGAAATATGATGGTGGCAATTGATGGGCCTCTAAATTAGACATAAATTAAGGCCCATTCCTCTAATTTAAAACATAAATTAATACCTATAACCATCCTTCAACACATTAAACATCTCTCTTTTCATTAGATAATTTATTTTTAAGTTTAATATATTCATTAGGAAGGTTTATGAATAATTGAATATTTGTGCCTAATATTATTTTTTTGTGTGGAATATTATGAGAATATTGGGCAGATTATGAAGAGTTAGAGGAGGAGATAATTTAAGGACTTGTTCCCTACTACTAGAGGATCAATAATGAATAATAATTCAAAAACATATTATGGAATTATGACACAAATTGTGGAACTCCAATGCTTGAGAAAATCTAGGAATGTGTTCCTCTAATCAAGGGAGAAGATCCACCAATCAAGGGAGTAGATCTACTAATCAAGGGATTTTAGTGGAGAAATCTTCCTCCATTAGTGGGGAATTATTTTTAATCATTTTTTATAAGCACCAAGTCAAATTTTCCTCTAGAAAATGATTGTGAAAATCTAGGAATGTGTTCCCTACCATTTAATGCAAACTCCTAGTATTGGGGACTAGATCCACTAATCAATAGATTTTGGTGGGAAAACCTTCCTCCATTCATGGGGAATTATTCCTAATAATTTTTTATAAGTACCAAGTTAAATTTTCCTCTAGGGAGAGATTTTCGTTAGTGTTATTGTGGAGAAAGATTGTATTTTTGCAACACCATTGTGTTTTCGTACAGGGATGTAATTCTTTTGATGAAAATAATGAAGATTGGTGTTACATTCAGCCTCTAAAATTTGTTCTCCCCATAGGTCTCTAATTTTCCTTGGGATTGACCATCCAAAGAGCCTTATTTAATATCCCTCCCTTTAATAATAAATCATAAATAATAAAAATCATAAATCATAAATGAAATTTAAAAATATACAAGAAAATAAACAAAAATAATAAAAATAGTAATAACTACACTAAAGCTCTAAATAAGAATAAATAGTAATAAAACAAAGAAAGCAATAAAAAGAATCAGTAAAGCTATCAACAATAAGAAAATAAAACAAGAAAGCTAAAATAAAAAAAAAAAGTAAAGAAATAAAACAAGAAGGCTAAAAATCAAGTTGCATGTAGACACATGGAGTGTGTGCATGTGGTTCCCCTTCCAATGTTGTTCTATTTAATAGATGGTGAGGAATATGAGAGGCATTCTTGCATTCCATCATTCTGATATTCTATCTTTCATTCTCTTGGGAGAATCGTATACTAAGACTTAGGAGCATTGGCAGTAGTCGTTGATTGAGGGCTCGAGGGTGGCCAGTTGTAGCAGAATCCTGCACAATTGAGCCTACGGTTGGGAGGAGAGTCGTCCCCAAAATCTTGTGATCACTTGGCAAACTGCAATTACAGGTAATATAGGTAAGTTCATTTGTAAGTATTTGTTTCCATTAAGACATTAATTTAGTTTTACTTTGTAATGTTACATATGGTATCAGAGCAGGTTTAACCCTTAGGGCCTATGGGCATCCGGAAATTTACTTTGTTGGAATTTTTAGCTTTCTTGTTTTATTTTCTTCTTTTTGATATCTTTACTGATTATTTTTATCGCTTTCTTTGTTTTATTACTATTTATTCTTATTTAGAGCTTTAGTGTAGTTATTACTATTTTTATTATTTTTAATTATTTTCTTGTATATTTTTAAATATCATTTATTGTTTTATTATTTTTATTATTATTATTATTAAGTGATTTATTTTATTTATTATTTTATTATTATTATTATTTATTTGTAATATTTATTATTTAATTATTTATTATTATTTATATTATTATATTATTATTTTATTATTATATTATTATTTATTATTAAAGGGGATATACACACCTTGACGAATCTTCTAAGCTTAACTTGCAACCTATTATCATGGGGGTAAGGACTGGCTTGCAATTTTCCATCTAGAATTTTTTGAGCATTTCCTTGATGTACTTGGTTTGATATATGAATATTTCTTTATCCCGCTAAGAAATCTGAAGCCCCAAAAAGTATGTCAATTCGCCAAGCATAGACATTTCAAACTCACTTTGCATTTTGTGGCAAAGTATTTACTTAATCTGTCATCATTGCTTGAAAAAATTATATCATACACATATACCTCGATAATCGTTAAGTTATCTTGATCCACTTTTACATAGATATTATTGTCAACGCTTCCTTTCTTGAATCCTTGTTTATGTAGATACCTATCAAGACGAGCATACCAAGCCTTAGGAGCACTCTTGAGACCATATAGTGCCTTCTTTAATCTACAAGCATAGTTTTCTTTGTCATTGAGCAGAAAATCTTCGGGTTGTTCAATATAAACTTCTTCTTCCAATTCACCATTTTAGAAAGGTTGACTTAACATCCATTTGGTAGACCTTGATTTTTCTTGAGCATTCATATGCAAGAAACATCTTGGTAGCTTCCATTGTGGAAATGAGAGAAATTTTTTCTTCAAAATCGATTCCTTCAACTTGTGCATATCCTTTGTAGACAAATCTTGCTTTATTCCTGCTAACCTATCCATTCTCATTCAATTTGTTTTTGAAGACCCATTTAGTTCCAATAAAATTTCAATCCTTTGGTTGTGAAACCAATTCCCAAGTGTTGTTCTCCTCAATTTTATCTAGTCCTCCATTCATAGCTACTACCCTATGTTCATTTTGACTAGCTTCCTCAAAATTGCTAGGCTCAAAAGTCGCTAAAAGGGAAAGATGGGCTTGTTGTGATGAATGCAATTGTCGACTTCTTCTAGTTCCAATTCCTTCATTTATGTTTTCAATGATCTGATTTGACATAAATTCTTTTGATACCATTCATTTGAAACTTTTGGAAAACTTCCTGTACATCTTGCTAATCATTTCTTATTTCTTCTTGGTTGACTGGTGTTTCCTTATTTTATTGATCTTGTTCTAGAGCTTCTTCTTCATCCTTCACAGATTCTACCTCAAGCCCCTCATATTTCCTTGAAGAGACAATCTCATAGTCTTCATCAAAAGTAACATTTATACTTTCAACTATTTGTTTTTTCCTTAGATTGTAGCATCTATAAGCCTTTCTTTTGCGTGAATAACCAATGAAGATACCTTCGTCAACACAAGAATCGAACTTGCCCAATTTTTGGTCTTCTCTTTTGATGTAGCATTTACTTCCAAATATTTTGAAGTATTTGACGTTAGCTGGTCTTCCTTTCCATAGTCCGTATGAATTCATGTTACAATTGTTCCTAAGAAGGACTCTATTTATAATGAATACAACCATATCAATTGCTTGAACCCAAAATTTATCATCTAAGTTTGAGTATTTTAACATGGCTCTATCCATTTCCTATATGGTTCTGTTTTTCCTTTCAGCGACTCCATCCTGCTATGGTGTTCTAGTTGTTGATAATTGACTTTTTATTCCATGTTCTTCACGTGAATTCTCTACCATTATCAGGTCTTAGACATTTGATCTTCAAATCAGTTTCATTTTCGACCAATTCCTAGTAGATTTTGAAACATTCGAATGCCTTGGACTTTTTCTTCAGGAAACTGATGGCTGTCATTCTGATGTAATCATCTATCATTAACATAAAGTATAATTCACCGTCTAAACCTTTTGTTCCCATAGGACCACATAGATCAATATGTATTAATTCCAATGGACGTGATGTAAAATGTTCCTTTGTCTTGAACTTGACAATTTTCTATTTGTCGTGCTGACAAGATTCACATATCGTATTGGTAGGTTTTGAGATTTTTGGCATTTCTCTAACTGCTTCCTTTTTGTTGATCTTGACCAAATTGTCAAAATTTATGTCTTGTTCATTTGTGCCATAACCATCTCTTGCCTTATTTTGCCAAGAAACACCCTTTAGGTGTCTCATCCAAAATATATATGTTGTTTTGATCTTTTCTTTTTATAGCCACCATTTTACCAAACTTCCCTTTCTTGATTTCACATTTCTTCAAGTTGAATAAAATCATGTGTCCTTGATCACACATTTGTCCAACACTGAACAAATTGTGATTCATATTTTCAGACAACAACATATCCTTTGCTAATGCATCCTTACTTCCAAGAGTGAATTTACCTGCTACTATAATGTTTGAAGACCCGTCATTTCCAAAATACACGGTTCCATTCTTCTTTTCTTTCAAGGATATGAACTTACTTCTATCTCCAAACATATGCATTGAACAACCATTATCAACATACCATATGTTTCTATTGTTTTGAGCCTTGAGAGTGAGAGCACACCTTTCAGTCTTCCTTTTCCATACTTGTTCATTCCAATTTTGCGAGAATTCCTTTGAAGAGATTCCAAGTCTACATTCTTTAGCCAGGTGTCCAAAATTGTTACATTTGTAACATTCGACATCATCTCTCAAATGATCATATCTGTTAATATTCTGTTGAGTTATGTAATATCCATTTCAGAGAGATCTCCTTGAATTATATTCATTCCAAACATACATGTGACATTCTGCAGCTCTATGTCCAAACTTTCCACATTGTTGATACCTGGGAGGAAATCTTCTTCAAAGAATTTTCTTCCAAGGTTCTTCCTGTGAATATTGATCTCTTGATCTAACTAGGATATCTACCTGCTCGGTAGATTTTCCATATCCATCTTATTTAGTTGTCATAGAAGGACTTGACTCCTTTTCAAAAAAAATTATGTAACCAAGACCAGTCTTGTCACTGCATGATCGTTGGTTGCTAATGAGTTCATCCAAAGTCTTTGAGATGTTGGCATAGTTTTGAAGAGTTTTTCCATTTTTTACTTCCTTTTGTAAATAAATTATTTCAGCTTCCAATGCTTCTCTTTCCTTGTTGCTTTCCTTTAATTATTTCCTAGGCGATTCTTCGATTTGTTTATATTCTTCAACTTTGATTTTAAGATTTAGGGCGTATTCCTTTCTGTATTTAATTCATCTTCAATAATGTTGATGTGCTTCTTCTCGGCCTTGAGCTCTTTGATAACCCTGATTACTTTTTTTTGAAATTCAACCTTAGTCATTTCTTCTTCTTCGTCTCCTTCTTCATGAGGTGCCTCCTGCTTATTGTGCTTGGCCATAACCAATACTCTTCTGTTGAATTCTCCTTCTATCATTGTCTTCTTCAGATGAGGAGACATATTCTTTGGAGAAGAAACTTTTCTTAAACCATTTCTTCTTGCCTTGCTTGTTTAACTTCTTAGGACTTTTCTTTCCTTTCGTAACAACCTCATTTTTGTGAGGACATTGACTGCAAAATGCCCAACCTTGCCACAATCAAAACATTTTAATGGAAGTTTACCTTTGAATTTTCCCGTACCTGTTCTCTTTTTCCACGTAAAGTAGGCAAACTCTTTAACTGAGAATTCTTCTTCATCTTCATCCTTTTCCTCATCCTTACAATTGCAATTTTTTTCTTTTGGAGTATGCTTGTCCTTACTATTCTTCTTGGATGCGGAAACTATTGTTTCTAAGTGAGATGTGCCATCCTATTCTTCAATCCTTATTTAATATGTCATAATAATTCCATGCAATTCATCTATGCTGAGATTGGTCATATTCGATCTATCTTCCAAAACAGATACCTTAGGGTTAAATCTTGCTGGCAAGGTTTTTGAGGATCTTTCGGACAACAATTTTCGTTTCAATAGGTTCTCCCAAACCTTCCAAAGTATTTTTTGTTTCATCAACACATTGAAAGTATGCATCAATATCTTCATCTTCCCTCATTTTGAGTTGCTCAAATTTTTCCCTGAAAATTTGAAGCTTTGCTTCTTTCACCTTTGAGTCAACTGCATATATATTTTCAAGTTTGCCCCATACCTCTTTAGTAGTTTTGCAACTCCATACCTTAAGATAAACAGATTTGATAAGCCCACTGATAATAATATCTTTAGCCTTTGCATCATATACCATATTTTTCTTACCATTTTCATCCTGGGTTGGTGTGAAGCCTTTGTCAACGATTTCCCATACTTCGTATCCTTGCGCCAGTAAATGAACCTACATTCTTCCACTCCAAAGTGAATAGTTATTTCCATTGAAAAAAGGAACTCTATTCTTAGTATAATCCATGATCTCCTTCCAGTTGTTAGACTGCTATTGAAGGAACGAAGCTCTGATACCAATTGTTGGAAATACTTGGGGGGGGGGGTGGTTGTTGAATCAGTATTCCTTAGCAATTAACACTTTTAAATATTTTCAGAGCATTAGTTAATCTTCAATTATTATTAATGTTTATGCAGTAATAACAGTAAATAAAATAACACAGTAGGCACAATAATTTTAGGTGGAAAACCCCCTTAGCATCAAAAACCATAAATTCTTTAATCTTCAGCCCCAACTAAAATGAAAGCAACAACTTCCTAGAATTCTAGAAAAGCATTCTTCTCCAACTCCCACTGGAAAGGCGCCCCAACACCCTGGTTTCTTCAGTGATCAACTAAATGGATGCCCCAACACGATAGTGTGCCACAACTCGCCCTAGCACCACCCTACCATCCTGAAGTGTTCACAAGCCCCAACCTGTAGGCGACTTCATCCACCTACCTAGCACCTCCTTGCCACCCTATAATGACTAAAATAAGACAAGATTGTGGATTCCCAAACCAGGGACAACAATCCATGATGCAATAAGATGTACAATAATTTTCATGTACTTGACCAAATACCCAATCGCTCTATGACCTGTGACCCAACCATGACATCATCCTAATAGTGACTCCTATACCTCATAACATTGCCTCTTTAACTCTAGGCAGAATGACTCTTTCACAGGCAACTATTTTACAATATTTACAATGATGACTCTTTTACAATTTTACAATGATGACTCTTTTATAACTGACTCTTTTACAACTTTACAATAATGACTCTTAGCCTTAACAATACTTCACGATATTTGAATGGTTGTCATGTCTTCAAGGATGTCCCGCTGCAATGCTTCCTTTGATTTGATACTTCTGCTCTTGAATTCTTGCTTGATGTTGTACTTGAATCTTCTTCTACCTACATGCAAAATTTTCTCGGCGAAACAATCCCAAAACAAAACAAAATACCCCTCAACTTACCTCTTATTGCAAAACACATGTAAGTGCATAATAATGAATAAATACAAATTAAAAATTACAATGCGTACCTGAAGTTTGCTTGTAACTTTTTTTGTTGACCTGTTGCAGAAGTAGACAAAGACTCCCACTCTTGATATAGGCCTCAACTTTATGCAAGACTATATCCAAAACTGACCTAAAGATATATATAATAAAAATTGATGACAGACCCTAGACTTGTGATGGACCAAGTTCTAAGTATAATAATAGAGACCATTCTATAAACTATGAAAAGACAAGTAAAATGAACTTACAACATTATATAGATTTAGCAAACTTGATGTAGCATCAAGAATATGTAGCATAAAAAGTGTAGTATCAAAAATAGGACATCTGAAAAACTAATTGTGACATATAGAGACATAAAGATATAACCAAGACACTATATATACTTACATTGTCCTACAAAAACATATGCTAGAGATGATACTAAAATTCAAATGTAAACATTAATCATACATGCCTTGTTGTAGGAGAATTACCCTTGATTGTTGATGTGTGGTCCTTACTGTAGTGATCCTTGAATGCATGTTTTTTCTTGCCTTATAGGAGCTTGACATTTTATTTGTTGTATCTATGTAATTTCAGATCTCCAAGGTTTGAAATCCCTTCTTGTGGTAGTCCTCTGAGTCCTCTTTCGAAACCCATAGGTCTAATAAAGATTGGATTCTTCAAGAAAGATTTATTCCCAATCTCCCACGATGACCTGATTATAGATTGGTTCAGTAGAGCAAACTTGTACGAAGTGCCACATGTCACTGTTGTGACCTTCGGCCCTGAAAATAATACCCAACAAACTACATTCGGTTCTGTCTCTATCATTGTCTACAAAATTAGAATCCAATTCTCATAGAGAAAGTTATGATGATTTTCCCTACATCGCCTGTGTGACATGGAATTCATAATTTTGCAAAAACCCTAACGTCCTAATATCATATATCTGAAAATATAGCGAACCAAGATCTAAAATTCAAGGTTTCAATTCAAATGGGTTTTAATTTCATGTTCTGAAGCTTCACAGAAAAAAATTTATAGCGAAAATTCCACGATGACTTGTTTGAAGCCACAAAAATCCCTACTAGAGGAGGATATAAGGGTCACTATTTATATGAATGTCTTGAGTTGAGAGGGTCCTCAACAAGTGAAAGTTGGAGGGATTTTAGGAAAAAGAAACATTGTCAATTATTTACTATTCATTTACCACAACCAATTATGAGTGCCATGCCACAACACCATAAGGTTTTAGCCCACTAACTGGGGTGACTAAATTCAAACACGAATATCTCGCAAACCGTGAAGAATTACGTGGTGTGTCATATATCAGCAGAAACATATCGACGAGAAGAATCCATCTAGAAGATCTTGACTCAAAATATAGTAAGTTGTCAAGTCAAAATTCCCATGCAAGATCTGGGTAGCCCCTGGTGCTTCTTGGGTTGACATCAATGACAACCATTGATCAACAGTTAAAACCCTCAAAGAGGGAAACTGTCCAGGGCCTAAGCCAACATGGCCACTCCAAACAATTTATTAATGTAAAATAAAGAAAATTTACATAAGCTTCTCTCGTGAATGGTCACCTAACAAATGACCCTCCATGCTCTTTAAATAGATATCATGGACCAATCGGGTGTTAATACATTGACCGAGTGTCGGTAATACTGTGGAAAGAATGAACCATTGGATCATTTCATGTCTAGAACATATCGTGACCGTCGGATTGTAAGTTACAAAAAGTACATACTAAAATATTCCTTAGCAATTAACACTTTTAAATATTTTCAGAGCATTAGTTAATCTTCAATTATTATTAATGTTTATGCAGTAATAACAGTAAATAAAATAACACAGTAGGCACAATAATTTTAGGTGGAAAACCCCCTTAGCATCAAAAACCATAAATTCTTTAATCTTTAGCCCCAACTAAAATGAAAGCAACAACTTCCTAGAATTCTAGAAAAGCATTCTTCTCCAACTCCCACTGGAAGGGCGCCCCAACACCCTGGTTTCTTCAGTGATCAACTAAATGGATGCCCCAACACCATAGTGTGCCACAACTCGCCCTAGCACCACCCTACCATCCTGAAGTGTTCACAAGCCCCAACCTGTAGGCGACTTCATCCACCTATCTAGCACCTCCCTGCCACCCTATAATGACTAAAATAAGACAAGATTGTGGATTCCCAAACCAGGGACAACAATCCATGATGCAATAAGATGTACAATAATTTTCATGTACTTGACCAAATACCCAATCGCTCTATGACCTGTGACCCAACCATGACATCATCCTAATAGTGACTCCTATATCTCATAACATTGCCTCTTTAACTCTAGGCAGAATGACTCTTTCACAGACAACTATTTTACAATATTTACAATGATGACTCTTTTACAATTTTACAATGATGACTCTTTTATAACTGACTCTTTTACAACTTTACAATAATGACTCTTAGCCTTAACAATACTTCACGATATTTGAATGGTTGTCATGTCTTCAAGGATGTCCCGCTGCAATGCTTCCTTTGATTTGATACTTCTGCTCTTGAATTCTTGCTTGATGTTGTACTTGAATCTTCTTCTACCTACATGCAAAATTTTCTCGGCGAAACAATCCCAAAACAAAACAAAATACCCCTCAACTTACCTCTTATTGCAAAACACATGTAAGTGCATAATAATGAATAAATACAAATTAAAAATTACAATGCGTACCTGAAGTTTGCTTGTAACTTTTTTTGTTGACCTGTTGTAGAAGTAGACAAAGACTCCCACTCTTGATATAGGCCTCAACTTTATGCAAGACTATATCCAAAACTGACCTAAAGATATATATAATAAAAATTGATGACAGACCCTAGACTTGTGATGGACCAAGTTCTAAGTATAATAATAGAGACCATTCTATCAACTATGAAAAGACAAGTAAAATGAACTTACAACATTATATAGATTTAGCAAACTTGATGTAGCATCAAGAATATGTAGCATAAAAAGTGTAGTATCAAGAATAGGACATCTGAAAAACTAATTGTGACATATAGAGACATAAAGATATAACCAAGACACTATATATACTTACAGTTTCCTGCAAAAACATATGCTAGAGATGATACTAAAATTCAAATGTAAACATTAATCATACATACCTTGTTGTAGGAGAATTACCCTTGATTGTTGATGTGTGGTCCTTACTGTAGTGATCCTTGAATGCATGTTTTTTCTTGCCTTATAGGAGCTTGATATTTTATTTGTTGTATCTATGTACTTTCAGATCTCCAACGTTTGAAATCCCTTCTTGTGGTAGTCCTCTGAGTCCTCTTTCGAAACCCATAGGTCTGATAAAGATTGGATTCTTCAAGAAAGATTTATTCCCAATCTCCCACAATGACCTGATTATAGATTGGTTCAGTAGAGCAAACTTGTACGAAGTTCCACATGTCACTGTTGTGACCTTCGGCCCTGAAAATAATACCCAACAAACTACATTCAGTTCTGTCTCTATCATTGTCTACAAAATTAGAATCCAATTCTCATAGAGAAAGTTATGATGATTTTCCCTACATCGCCTGTGTGACATGGAATTCATAATTTTGCAAAAACCCTAACGTCCTAATATCATATATCTGAAAATATAGCGAACCAAGATCTAAAATTCAAGGTTTCAGTTCAAATGGGTTTTAATTTCATGTTCTGAAGCTTCACAGAAAAAAAAGTTATAGCGAAAATTCTACGATGACTTGTTTGAAGCCACAAAAATCCCTACTAGAGGAGGATATAAGGGTCACTGTTTATATGAATGTCTTGAGTTGAGAGGGTCCTCAACAAGTGAAAGTTGGAGGGATTTTAGGAAAAAGAAACATTGTTAATTATTTACTATTCATTTACCACAACCAATTATGAGTGCCATGCCACAACACCATAAGGTTTTAGCCCACTAACTGGGGTGACTAAATTCAAACACGAATATCTCGCAAACTGTGAAGAATTACGTGGTGTGTCATATATCAACAGAAACATATCGACGAGAAGAATCCATCTAGAAGATCTTGACTCAAAATATAGTAAGTTGTCAAGTCAAAATTCCCATGCAAGATCTAGGTAGCCCCTGGTGCTTCTTGGGTTGACATCAATGACAACCATTGATCAACAGTTAAAACCCTCAAAGAGGGAAACTGTCCAGGGCCTAAGCCAACATGGCCACTCCAAACAATTTATTAATGTAAAATAAAGAAAATTTACATAAGCTTCTCTCATGAATGGTCACCTAACAAATGACCCTCCATGCTCTTTAAATAGATATCATGGACCAATCGGGTGTTAATACATTGATCGAGTGTCGGTAATACTGTGGAAAGAATGAACCGTCGGATCATTTCATGTCTAGAACATATTGTGACCGTCGGATTGTAAGTTACAAAAAAGTACATACTAAAGAAACACACTTTACCTAATTATACACTAGACCAAGTTATACTTAACTATTTCCTATGTGTCAAAATATCCTAACAGATACGTTTATTGTATTTATGTTCCTATTATGCTACTTATATGCACATTTTATGACAACAACTATATATGGCTCTTAGCATGTTTTTACCGGTATGTGAATGGATAATGTGGGGGTGGGGGGTGCGGTTGTTGAATCATTATTCCTTAGCAATTAACACTTTTAAATATTTTCAGAGCATTAGTTAATATTCAATTATTATTAATGTTTATGCAGTAATAACAATAAATAAAATAACACAGTAGGCACAATAATTTTAGGTGGAAAACCCCCTCAGCATCAAAAACCATAAATTCTTTAATCTTCAGCCCCAACTAAAATGAAAGCAACAACTTCCTAGAATTCTAGAAAAGCATTCTTCTCCAACTCCCACTGGAAGGGCGCCCCAACACCCTAGTTTCTTTAGTGATCAACTAAATGGATGCCCCAACACCCTAGTGTGCCACAACTCGCCCTAGCACCACCCTACCATCCTGAAGTGTTCACAAGCCCCAACCTGTAGGCGACTTCATCCACCTACCTAGCACCTCCCTACCACCCTATAATGACTAAAATAAGACAAGATTGTGGATTCCCAAACCAGGGACAACAATCCATGATGCAATAAGATGTACAACAATTTTCATGTACTTGACCAAATACCTAATCGCTCTATGACCTGCGACCCAACCATGACATTATCCTAATAGTGACTCCTATACCTCATAACATTGCCTCTTTAACTCTAGGCAGAATGACTCTTTCACAGGCAACTATTTTACAATATTTACAATGATGACTCTTTTACAATTTTACAATGATGAATCTTTTATAACTTACTCTTTTACAACTTTACAATAATGACTCTTAGCCTTAACAATACTTCACAATATTTGAATGGTTGTCATGTCTTCAAGGATGTCCCGCGGCAATGCTTCTTTTGATTTGATACTTCTGCTCTTGAATTCTTGCTTGATGTTGTACTTGAATCTTCTTCTACCTACATGCAAAATTTTCTCAGTGAAACAATCCCAAAACAAAACAAAATACCCCTCAACTTACCTCTTATTGCAAAACACATGTAAGTGCATAATAATGAATAAATACAAATTAAAAATTACAATGCGTACCTGAAGTTTTCTTGTAACTTTTTTTGTTGACCTGTTGTAGAAGTAGACAAAGACTCCCACTCTTGATATAGGCCTCAACTTTATGCAAGACTATATCCAAAACTGACCTAAAGATATATATAATAAAAATTGATGACAGACCCTAGACTTGTGATGGACCAAGTTCTAAGTATAATAATAGAGACCATTCTATCAACTATGAAAAGAAAAGAAAAATGAACTTACAACATTATATAGATTTAGCAAACTTGGTGTAGCATCAAGAATATGTAGCATAAAAAGTGTAGTATCAAGAATAGGACATCCGAAAAACTAATTGTGACATATAGAGACATAAAGATATAACCAAGACACTATATATACTTACATTGTCCTGCAAAAACATATGCTAGAGATGATACTAAAATTCAAATGTAAACATTAATCATACATACCTTGTTGTAGGAGAATTACCCTTGATTGTTGATGTGTGGTCCTTACTGTAGTGATCCTTGAATGCATGTTTTTTCTTGCTTTATAGGAGCTTGATATTTTATTTGTTGTATCTATGTACTTTCAGATCTCCAAGGTTTGAAATCCCTTCTTGTGGTAGTCCTCTGAGTCCTCTTTCGAAACCCATAGGTCTGATAAAGATTGGATTCTTTAAGAAATATTTATTCCCAATCTCCCACGATGACCTGATTATAGATTGGTTCAGTAGAGAAAACTTGTATGAAGTGCCACATGTCACTGTTGTGACCTTCGGCCCTGAAAATAATACCCAACAAACTACATTCGGTTCTGTCTCTATCATTGTCTACAAAATTAGAATCCAATTCTCATAGAGAAAGTTATGATGATTTTCCCTACATCGCCTGTGTGACATGGAATTCATAATTTTGCAAAAACCCTAACGTCCTAATATCATATATCTGAAAATATAGCGAACCAAGATCTAAAATTCAAGGTTTCAGTTCAAATGGGTTTTAATTTCATGTTCTGAAGCTTCACAGAAAAAAAAGTTATAGCGAAAATTCTACGATGACTTGTTTGAAGCCACAAAAATCCCTACTAGAGGAGGATATAAGGGTCACTATTTATATGAATGTCTTGAGTTGAGAGGGTCCTCAACAAGTGAAAGTTGGAGGGATTTTAGGAAAAAGAAACATTGTTAATTATTTACTATTCATTTACCACAACCAATTATGAGTGCCATGCCACAACACCATAAGGTTTTAGCCCACTAACTGGGGTGACTAAATTCAAACACGAATATCTCGCAAACCGTGAAGAATTACGTGGTGTGTCATATATCAGCAGGAACATATCGACGAGAAGAATCCATCTAGAAGATCCTTGACTCAAAATATAGTAAGTTGTCAAGTCAAAATTCCCATGCAAGATCTGGGTAGCCCCTGGTGCTTCTTGGGTTGACATCAATGACAACCATTGATCAACAATTAAAACCCTCAAAGAGGGAAACTGTCCAGGGCCTAAGCCAACATGGCCACTCCAAACAATTTATTAATGTAAAATAAAGAAAATTTACATAAGCTTCTCTCATGAATGGTCACCTAACAAATGACCCTCCATGCTCTTTAAATAGATATCATGGACCAATCGGGTGTTAATACATTGATCGAGTGTCGGTAATACTGTGGAAAGAATGAACCGTCGGATCATTTCATGTCTAGAACATATCATGACCGTCGGATTGTAAGTTACAAAAAGTACATACTAAAGAAACACACTTTACCTAATTATACACTAGACCAAGTTATACTTAACCATTTCCTATGTGTCAGAATATCCTAACAGATACGTTTATTGTATTTATGTTCCTATTATGCTACTTATATGCACATTTTATGACAACAACTATATATGGCTCTTAGCATGTTTTTACCGGTATGTGAATGGATAATGTGCCTATGACCTAGTAGATGATAATGCAACAAATGGCATGACGGAAAATGGTTCATAGCGATTCTCAGATAAGTACGAGATCCCTACACTTAACTCTGTTATTTACACTTGTATGTTACATGTCAATGATATACTTGACGAAATGCCTATCATGGCTAGTAGGGATCCAGTCAATATCTTGAACAAGTATTTTCTTTAGTACTTTCATTTCCATGTTACTTTACTAATTTGAAGAGATGGGTTAGTTCTAGGCAGTGTCATGGGCTTTGAGCCTGAAAAAGTGGCTTAAATCCTAGGGTCCCTAGCATAACACTGATAATTTTGGTCCACAGTCGCTAGTAGGCAAGCTTGTGAGAGCAACTTTAGGTTGTTGGTTGCTCCCTTGCCCATAGCATCAGAGAGAATATGGCCCAAGAGACGTAAAACAACAGTGGGACCCAGGGACAAGTTATCTGAGTGGCTGACTTGTCCTCCGAGGGTTTTGTTGATGATGTTGGATGTATGTATGGTGTGTTTCTGTTGGTTTGTTAGGCCCCTATACTACTAGTGTAACCCCTTATTATTATTAGTACAACCCTCTTATTATATTGATGTACCCATGTAGTGCTCATATTGTTACTATTGTGCCCCATAGAAGCCCACTATTGTTATTATTGCCTTACATTATTATGTATGTAGCTCGATTATATAATGACCCCTTAACCATATAATAGAAAGGAAGTCTTTCATTTGTATCATCCAAGAATGTTCATTTATGTAATGTAAAGGAGGTTGCCCCCTCGAAGAGGCTGAATTCTAAGGTGTTGATCTATCTTTTCTATCTTTTCTTGAGTTGGTTTCATAACATGGTTCCACTTCCTTAATGTGACTTAGGAGGTTGAATCATATTATAGTGGCCTCTCGTTGCATGTTTACCCTAGCTGACCAGTTGCTTGGGTAAATGTGGGAGGAAAGTGTTTCAGAGTGGCATCAAAGCATGGTTCACCCCTCAGACTGTATGGGCTATGTGTTGGCCATGCATGCATGTCAATTTCATGTGTGTCTCTTACAGTTGTATACTTGTTGCAGTTACTTCATTTCGGATTAGGGTTGTAGCATGGTTATCATGGAGAATTTGTTATTGATTTCATGAAATGTACTTGAAATGAGTATGTGACTGACTGTGTATGGATTATATGTCTCTTACATGTTGATTTCATCATACCTACTTACATACTTGTATGTTAGGTTACATTTTTTATTATTTTGATTACATGCGTCAATCTTGTAGGTTGATTACAAGAACTTATCAATTATGTTCGACTACATGCGGTTATGCATATTAGTAGTTGGTTTGGAATTTCTTATGAATATTTTTGGTTTCATGTGGCAATGTATACAATGGCGTAATGGTTGTTGTCATGCATGAGGTCATAGCATGCATTGTTGTTATGGCCTTGCATTGATGACTGGATCCTAGTTAGAGTAATGTTTATGAGTTGATACATTTACTCACGTATGTCTATATATTGTTATGATTATGTTATACATGTATCACTTTGACTTTGTAATATTGTAGACATGTATCCTCCCCAAGCTATACTAAGGTACGTTGGTTTATTGTGATTTGGTTTGTCTAACATGTTATGCCTTGCAGGAAGAAATATCAAATGGCTAGCAAGATGGTTCACTATAGAGACTCTCTCTATGAATCTGAAGAGCAGTATGGTTTTGGGAACCCCTCTGACTTGGAAATTACATTGAAAAGTTTAAAGGAGGAGATAAGGATTTGTAAGGCATATAATGACAGAATCATGCAATCACATGAAAAGTTAGCAGAGGTGAATGCAATAATACTTCAAAGCTTTTCGGATTTGTAATGATAAGGACCACTACATATCAGTCATGAGCAGGAAGATAAAACTAATGGGGCATATAGTAGTAGATCGCATGGTGGTCATCGATCAAATAGAGATGATACAGTTAGATATGGCAGATTGTTGGACACTCCAAAGAGGAGAAGGGATAGAGACATGTATGATTCTAGTTCTGATTCAGATAGGTACTATGATCGTCATCAGTATCATCTTTACAGGAGGAATGATAGGGGATACTTGCCAGATGAATTTAAGAAGGCAAAGACACCTACTTTTGATGGAGAGACAAATATACCACAAGATGCAGAGGCATGGCTGCTTGGTATGAATAAATTCTTCAGGTTGCATGACGACTCAGAGAACATGAAATCTAGAGTGGATACTTTCAATCTTAAAGATAAAGCAAACATTTGCTAGGAAGATGTGAAAAATGTCAGAGATATAGATGAGGAAGATCTGGCTTGGGGTGAATTTGAATGGATATTCAAGAAGAAGTATTTTTCAGAGAGATACTTTGATGATAGGGAAAAATTATTCTATGAACTAAAAGTGGGATCCATGATAGATGATGAGTGCACTAGTAAATTCCTAGAACTGTTGAGGTATGTGCCTTACCTCAAAGAGGAAAAGGCTAAGATTCAAAGATTTGTTAGTGGGTTATCGGATGCATTCAAAGATAGGATTGAGTTCGATGATCCTAGATCATTGGAGGAGGCTACCCGAAAACTAAATCATCGCTATGAATAATCAAAGCGTCAAACTGAGACGAAGCCAGATTGGAGAGGTAAAATAAAGAAAAAAGGAAAATGGGACAAGAAGCGAGTAATACCATAGGATTTGGGTAACAAGGAGAATGTTGCACCACTTAATTGGTTCAATGCATCAGATAGAGGACAAGGACACAGATCTTAGGAGTATAATAAGGAGCCTGTGCAATGTTGGACTTGTGGAGGAGATCATCACAAGAGGGATTGCCCACATTACAAGAGTGGTAGGCCTAATATATACAGTGCGTGGGAGGCACAGACTATTGGAGACATTGGTTAAAGTATTCTATGTATCTATGCAGCCCTAGATAAAAAACAAGCAAAGCATCAGCCATTTATCATCGAGATGGGCAGTAAGCTTTGTGATCAAGTTATTTCTATTTTGATTAACCTTGGATCTAATTATAGCTATGTTAGTCCTAACTTGGTGGATAAGTGTGGGTTGAAGAAGGAGTAGCATGCAAAGTCTTGGTTAGTTCAATTTCCTACAGGTATGAAGAAGCGAGTTCATCATTGGGTAAGATCTTGCGCATTTTACTTAAATGGTATTCCTACCGCAACACATTTGAATGTTTTACCATTGGGTTCATGCAGTATGTTATTGGGCATGGATTGGTTGTATCTACATAGAACCAAGGTTTACTATTATGAAAAATCTATTGAATGTGTGGATGACAATGGAGAACCAAGAGTCTTACAGGGTAAGAAGAAAGCTACATTGGTTAGGATGGTGATAGACATGCAAGAAAATCATAGCCATGGGAAAGGGTGCAAGATATTTGGAGTACATATTTCTAGTGATAAGGGTAAGGAGGTTGAGGATGCAGATGAGTTGAACAGGTACCCAGTGTTGCAACAATTCAGGGATGTATTTCTTGAGGACATTACAGAGTTTCCACTTCATAGGGAGGTATATTTTTCGATTGAGTTAGTGCTAGGGGTAGCTCCAGCATCGAAAGCACCTTACAGGATGAGCACACCTGAGTTGGTTGAGTTAAAGCTGCAACTGAAGGAAATGTTGGACAAGGGAAACATTAGGCCAAGTGTATCACCTTGGGTCACATCGGTCTTGTTTGTGAGGAAGAAGAATGGTACCCTCAGATTATGTATTGATTACAGGCACTTAAACAAAGTAACTATCAAGAAAATATACCATTTGTTGAGGATTGGTGACTTGTTCGATCAATTGAAGGGAGAAGTAGTGTTCTCGAAGATTGACTTGAGATCCAGATACCATCAGGTACGCATCAAAGAGGACATATACAAGACTACGTTCAGGACCAGGTATGGGCATTATGAGTTTGTTGTTGTTCCATTTGGCTTGACGAATGCTCCAGCTACATTCATGTATTTGATGAATAGTGTGGTGTGTCCATATTTGGATAAGTCTGTCACTGTGTTCATTGATGATATACTAGTATATTCTAAAAATGAGGAAGAGCATGTCAAGCACTTAGCAGTAGTGTTGAGGTTGTTGAGAGAGCATCAATTGTATGCTAAACTCAACAAATGTAGTTTCTTTTAGACTGAGGTACACTACTTGGGACATGTTGTATCCAAGGGGGGCATTGTAGTAGATCTAGAGAAGATAAGGGCCATCATGGAGTGGGTAGCTCCTAAGAGTGTGGATGACGTTCATCAGGAATTTTTCACAAATTGCTTACCCCATCACATCATTGCAGAGGAAAGGTGAGAAGTTCTAATGGAATGAAGAGTGTGAGACTAGCTTTGAGCATCTTAAGTAGTTGCTGACACATGCACCAGTACTACAGATTGCAGATCGAAACAAAGAGTTTGTATTATGTACAAATGCTTGCAAGAGAGGGTTTGGTGGATTCCTTATGCAGGATGTATAGGTGGTATGTTATGAGTCTCAAAAACTAAATGAGCACGAGCAGAACTATCCCATGCATGATCTCAAGGTAGCAGTGATTATACATGCACTGAAGATGTGGAGGCACTATCTTCTTGGTAGGAGGTTTGTGCTTATGAGTGATCACATTGGGTTGAGGTATTTGTTTGACTAGTCGAATCTAAATGTTAGATAGGCTAGATGGTTGGCCACGATTAGAGAGTTTGATTTTGAGATCAGGTACATCAAAGGCAAGGAGAATAGAGTGGAAAATGCTCTTAGCAGACCGGTACAAGTGAATCACTTAGTAGCTATGATCTCTTATGGGATAGATTTATAGGACAAGATCTTGTGGGCAGGACAACAAGATGTCAGATATATGGAGATTATGCACAAGTTACAGTGGAGTACAGATATAGGTACAGGTGATAGTATAGGTACAGGTATAGGTGACGGCACAAGTACAGGTACAAGTAGTGGTACAGGTACAGGTGATGGCACAGGTGTAGGTGCACAGGGCTTGATTACTAATTTATGGAAGATGGAATGGTTAGGTTCTAAGACATGATATATGTCTCAGATGATAGTGATCTCAAGAAGGTGATCTTGAGGGAATTTCATGCGAAACTATATTCTGGTCACCCAAGTTACCATAAGACACTGACCGTAGTGAAGAGATCTTACTATTGACCAAACTTAAAGAGGGATGTAGCAGAGTTTGTGGCTAAATGTTTTGATTGTCATCGAGTGAAGGCAGAATGCAAATATCCAGGGGGGCTGCTACAAATGATTGCGATTCCGAAATGGAAATGGGAGTTCATTTCCATGGACTTCATCACAAGATTGCCGAAGACAGTGAAGCAGCATGATTCCATCATGGTCATTGTGGACAGGTTAACAAAGGTTGCACACTTCATTCTCGTGAAGTTTACATTTTCAGCTAGTGATGTGGCATAGGTATTCATCAGAGATATGGTTAGACTACATGGTGTCCCAAAGAAGTTTGTGCCAGACAGGGATGCTAAGATCACTTCCAAGTTTTGGAAGGAGTTATTTGCAAGTATGGGCATAGAGTTAGCCTTCAGCACAGCTTATCACTCATAGACAGATGGACAAAAAAAAGGGGTCAACAGGATATTAGAGGACATGTTGAGGATGTATGTGATGCATCAACAATGCAAATGGGAAGAGTATCTCCCTTTGGTTGAGTTTGCATAGAAAAATGGTTATAAGGAGTCATAGAGGATGAGTCCTTTTAAGGCATTGTATGGGCAGAGTTGTAACACTCTCATTAGTTGGAGTGATCTGGTCAGCAGAGTATTGATTGGGCTAGATATGTTGGTAGACATGGAATAGGAGATGCAAGTGATCAAATCTCAAGGCAGCAAAGGATAGGCAGAAGAGTTATGCAGAAAAGAACAGGTTGTCCAAGGAGTTCCAGGTTGGGGAACAGGGGTACTTGCACATAAAACTGAAGAAGATATCCTTACAAATTAGCTCATGTGCTAAGCTGGAACCATGGTTTTGTTGACCCTTCAGTATCAATGAGAGGATTGGGCTAGTATCCTATCGACTTGCACTACCTCTGTCAATGAAATTCCATGATGTTTTCCATGTCTCAATACTTAAGAATTATGTTAAAGATGTTGATCATGTAATCGACTGGTTTGTATTGTAGGTGGAACCAGATGGAAAATTCATGTCAGAGCCTTAGTGTATATTGCAGAAAAAGATGCTCATGCTCCAAAACTGAGCAATAGATCAAGTTAAAGTGCAATGGAAGCACTTTGGGCCCGATGAAGCTACATGGGAGATGGCATATCAAATGTGGGTCATGTATCCTACCTTGCTTTCCAGTTGAGGCAAAGCAACTTTGATATGGTGGTTTGGTGATTGCTTATTGTGGTTAGTAGTTTCTTTATGGTGGTTTAGTATTTGTTTTATGTTGGTTTAGTATATGCTTTATGGTGATCGATATATGCTTTATGATGGTTGATATATGTTATATGATGTTTGATATATATGCTTAGATATGATGTTAGTATATGTTTGATATATGTTTTGATATATGATTTGGCATATATTTTGGTATATATATTTTGATGATGTTGTTATATGTACACCCATGTATGGATGTAAATACTGTAACAAGTTGTGTTATAAAGCTCCACTATTTAATATGGGTGTTATATTAATATGCTATCATGTGGTTATGTTATCATGATGTTATGATGTCATATGAGTTGGCACTCAGCAGGATGATCATTGTAAATACCGTAATGAGTTGTGTTATAAAGCTCCATTATGTGTTATGTTGTCTTGTTTTCATGATGTTATGTCTTGAGAAGATCTTTCATTGTAAATCCTACATTGAATTGTGTTATAAAGCTCCATAAGCAGTATATCTTATTTCAGTAGGTTGTTGAGGTATATATGTGATTGAACACCAAGGATGGTGTCCCCCAAGGGGGAGGGTTTTGTAATAGCTCTGGTGAAAATTCCATGTAATAAAGTTAAAAACAATAACCACGCATGAATGGGACACTTATTCCAAGCTGAATGTTGGGAAAGACATCCTAAGCAATGTTCATTTGGTTGTTTATGGCTAAGGAAATTGGCAAAGGCAATGATTAAGGCATTAACAGGCATTTTGGCACATTTATTTATGAAAATAATGGAAAACAAAGAAAATAGAGGTGTCATTCATAAAAATGCTTTTGAGGATCAGTTGGTAACCTTTTGTCAATTTAGTGTTGGATCTCTCTCTCATTATTCTCTCTCTCATACTCTTATACACTTAGAATTTTCTTGGAGCACTCTTGGAGGGTGTGGCATACTTGGATTCTTGGAGTAAGAAGGCAAAGGAAAGAGTAGGAAAGTGCAAAAAAGCATCCAGATCAACAACTACATCATATTTGCTTGCAAGTACCGAGTTGCATGTATGGTTTCTTCACTAGTTTTGGCATGCATGGCATACGCATGTGGTTTGTTGGTTGTGATCTATCATTGGACATGGAGGACGATCAAGATTGACAGTAGATTGCATAGCCTTTCCATTTTCTAAATAGCCATGGTGATTGTGGGTTTATTTCCTTATTGTTTTTTATTAGTTCTCATGTTTCCTTAGCTTGGGTTCAGTCACTAGTCCCATAGCTGGAACAACTTGGGTTGAGTTACTAGTCTCGTAACCTAGGTTGGACAAATGCTCTAGATCCCTTGGTGGGTTGGGTTACTAGTCCCGTAGCCTTGGTTGGACAAATGATCTGGAGCCCAGTAAAAGTTGTGGGTTGAGTTAGTAGTCCCGTAGCCGGGTTGGAAAAATAATTTGGAGTCCTGGATGGCTAGGATAGAGACCAATTTGATGATGGTTTTGGTGATTTATGACCATGAGGTGGAATCACTGTTGATGGGTTGAGGTGGATGGCCTCTGGCAGCCCTAGATGAGATTTGGTTTATGTGTTCTATGAGATCCCATATTCATGCTTGGAATATGGCATGAGGGTGAATGGTTGAAGAGAGATTTGAATTAGCCATTCTATGGTCAAGTGGAATGTGGTAGTCCCACCTCCAGTTGTTTCATTGCATTCATTAATGAGATATCCATTCCCTTTATTTTCATGGTAAAGGTACTGATGTATTTATGGATTTGATGGCTGATATGTTTATTGTATTTATGTTCCTATTATGCTAGTTATATGCACATTTTATGACAGTAGCTATGTATGGCTCTCAACATGTTTTTACTGGTATAATGTGCCTATGACCTAATAGATGATAATGTAGCAAATGGCATGAGGGAACAATGGTTCATAGCGATTCTTAGATAAGTACGAGATCCCTACACTTAACTCTGTTATTTACACTTGTAGATTACATGTGGCCGATTTGTTTGACGAAATTCCTATCATGGCTATTAGGGATCCAGTCAAGATCTTGAACAAGTATTTTATTTAGAACTTTCATTTATATGTTACTTTATTGATTTGAATAGATGGATCAGTTCTAGGCATTGTCCTTGGATCTGATCCTGAAAACATGGCTTAAATCCTAGGGTCGTTGGCGCAACACTGACAATTTTGGTCCATAGTCGCTAGCAAGCAGGCCTGTGAAAGAGACTTTAGGTTTCTAGTCGCTCCCTTTTCCATAACATGAGAGCGACTATGGCCCAAGAGATCTAAAACAACAGTGGAATCTAGGGACAAGCTATCTGAGTGGCTAACTTGTCCTTTGAGGTCTTTTTTGATGATGTTGGATTTCTATATGGTGTGTTTCTGTTGGTTCCACTTCCTTAATGTGACTTAGGAGGTCGAATCATATCATAGTGGCCTCTCATCGCATGTTTACCCCGTCTTGGTGGTTGCTTGGGTAGATGTGGGAGGAGAGTGTTACAATGCTAAAAAAGCATGGGACTTGGTTAATGTCAATTGATTACACATTGTTAAATAATATTATTCTTAAGAAGAGGCATCCTCTTCCTATGATTGAAGACCTATTGGATAAATTACAACAAGTAAAATACTTCACCAGGCTAGATTTAAAATCAAGTTATCACCGGGTTTTAGTCAAAGAAGAAGATACCTACAATATTTCCTTCAAAACAAAACAAGATTTTTATGAATGTAGGGGAAAATTTTCCTAACCTCATTTAGTATAATATTTTGTGGACCAAAATCCTCCCAAATTGGGGAGATATGATCTAGAATCAATCATTATATCAAATGGGACTAACCACATAGGGACTATGAATAAGACTCTATAAGGATCGAATTGTAACTAATGTTGAGGGTTGAGTGGGTCAAATATGTTAGACATATAATCCTCAATATTGGGAGAAAATATGTAAATATGTACATAGAGAAATTTGAATAGATAGAATAGGAAAAGACCCTGGAATTGGAATCCCAAAGGTTTCCATTCTTCTTGTATATAATGATGTTCAAATTAATGAAAATATAGAATTGGGAGTTACCTTCCTAGATTGACATGGTATCAAAGTGCAGATCCAAAATTTAGGCATTCTTTTTCCCTCTTCATATCTCTTTTCTATCATTATTCCTAACATCTTTATGTTCCCTGCATTACCTGAATTTGTGTTCTCTGCCATCATTGTATACTGGCCGCTGTAAAGAAAAAAACATTTTTGTTCCATCCCTAGTGCCTCCACACAGGATTGCAACCTAGTAAATGTTAGATGCTTGGATTACTCATACCTATTACTTCATGCTCTACTAAATAATTTGCTACCAGCCAATGACAGAGAACACAACAACTTATGCAATATTATTTCACTATCATGAATTTGATCGAACTTGTTTGTTGGAGGTTTGATATCTGTTGAAAGTTTGACACTACCAAAATTATTCCTTGTGTTTATATCTATTTTTTAGGGCTCAATGTATAGCTTTGCTATGATAAAAGTGGCCATGAATTCCTATTAATAGGTGTCTTAACCCAAAACCCACATAGGATTTCATTGCATGAAAAAAGGGGTTGTTCCATTCCATCCACACCCTTCGATATATAGCAAGGGATTCTAAAAGAAACCAAGCCAAATATTCCTCTTGCAAATCCTAAGAAAACCCATTCCACCATGCATCCTCTATATAATTTGAGTATTCCTCCACCTGGTTTTCCATTCCCACTCTCAATATTGTTTTGCCTGTTGAGCATTGACAAAAACGTGACATGATTTCACCCACATGCATTTACTATGGGACATGTGAGGTGTGTGGTGAAAATGAGTATTAATATGTGTGAATCCATCCTTGTATTATGTAAATTAATTATGTAGCTTGTATCTCTTATGTTCTTCTCGTTCATATATCTATAGTTCCAATCACAGGGAAGAAAGATTCAAAATTCTTTGGCGAGGTTTGTGCTTATGGTTTGGACTTTTTAGTTTTTGTGTTTCAACTGTGATAAAAAAAAATAGAGCACTCTTTGGAATTTTGAGGTGCATTATCTACTAAAATGGGATTTATTTATGTAAGAGGAAATTTTATGTTTTCTGTAATTAAATGGCATATTGATCTGGATGCTTTAGATTACATGGAAGATGCTTGAGATTTTGTGAGATTCTCTAATATATTTTAAAAAGAGAGGTTCTTATGTTTATGTTCCTTTGTGAAATTTTGACAACCATCCTATGGAAGCATGGATGCAATTCAGGTTAAACCTATGTATATAGATATAGTTGGGGTTTCAGTGGATTTTATATAATATGCATTGAATTACAGTTTGGACATAATTTTCTTATCTTGTACATATTTGAAGAAATAAAGACTATATTATAGCATTTTTTACTCAACCTTAGCTCAAAAATTGTTGAATATGCATTCTCTAATCTCCATTGTTGCCAATGTGCTCACTAGGAAATAAAACTACCATGAATGATTGAGAAAGATCAGACACACCCTTATCTTCAATGACTTATGGAAAGATGTCTATGAAGGAGAAGGTGGTAATGCACTTATCAAGCCTACCTCAAACAAAGAGCACACCATATGGAAAAACAAGGATAACAAGGCTTATGCCCTAATTGTTTCTTATGTAAGTTAAGAGGTGAGTCATCATATTATTCCAATTACAAATACTTATGATACATTAAAGAAGTTGAAATATTTATATGACTCGCACTCAAAATTAGAAGTAGTTCAATTGATGATCAAGCTCTTCAACCTAGAGTTGAAGGATGATGACCCCTAGCCCCATCATAATGAATTAGAGATATTATGCATGATGTAGAATCTAGTGGAATTAAAATGGGTATCCATCTCACATCCTTTATCAAGGCCCTCTATCTAAACATAATCTCAATATGTTGAATCTGTTTACAAGCTAGTTCCCAACTCAAGCACATTACTTTTGACACTCTTGTGGAGACGTTTTCAGGATGGGAGAAATATTTTGGGAAGAGGAATACAACCTTGTAGTCCCCTGAAGAATCAATATGCCTTGCATAGAAAGAGAAGAATCAATCGCAAGATTATTTTAGAGAAAGAGATAGTAGAAGAGGACGTGGAAGGAAGAACAACATAGGCAAGGGGGTAGATATCATCAAAGAGGAAAATATGATCTCCATTGTATTTGTTGTAATAGAGATGGACATGATGCATCCACATGCAAAATCCCTTGGGAAAGAATCAAGCCATAATGCAAATAATACAAATGTAAAACACAAGATCTAGTGAAAGGTAAAGCACATGAATATACTCAATATATTGTTGTTCACTGCAATATTGGAATAACTAAAAATATGTTTCATACTTCATTTGATTCTTATAAATATGCATGGTTTCTTGATGAAAGTGCAATCTACCATATGACTGTTACAACACAGATTTTTACATGTTTGATTCTATGCACACTTTGTAATCATAAAATTCATAGTACACAATCCCAACAAATGCATCCTTCAAAAGTCATAATTTGGGCACCTTCATCGTATATTTGTGAGGAAGTTTTGAGGTTGCCTTGTAATATTATGTAACAACAATAATGGGTCTTCCAAGTTACTTTTCACCTTCCATCCTCAACTCTTGGTTTTTTATGACAAAAATAAAATTAGTTAATAATAATAATGGCCATGATTGATGTTGTTAGAGTAATTTTGCTTGATAAAAGGATTTTTAACAATACAAATATCTATACTTTCTCAATGGGCATGATTGCAAAATAATGGTTCTATACTTAAAAGTGTTTCTTACGTTCTAAGCTTAAAAGATATTTATTCTCATCTTTAATATTTTCTTACTTTATTTAAATTGTTGTTTTTCATATTCTGTATATTTATCTTATAATAAATCTAATTTTCATTATATTTGTAATTGCAAGTCTAGTTTTGGGGTAAATGGACAATCTAAAAGATACTTCAGATGGAAGAAAAAAATACATTATTGAAATTGAGGTGGATCAAAATATGGCACCATTACACAAGAGAAATAGCCCTAAAATAAGGGGTGTGAGTAATAATCAAAAAATAAGAGGGGGCGGGGAGGGGGGGAGTGTTGACCTATGGGCAAAGGGATAATTATTCCCAATAGATCTTACCACAAATTCTCACTCAAGCTTTAAAAGTGTAACAGGACTGGTGAAGTTTTTGTATAATGGAAAGAACTGATTGTTAAGATATCGTGAAAACTTAAAGGGAACTTGTTAATATCCTGAGGAGAAAGTGGACAACCTACTCAAGACAATCTCTAATCTGGAATACATAAAGTAAAGTTAGTTGAAAGCATTAATCAAATTTCGAAAAATAATTTTGGCTACAAATTAGCAAAATATGGTTTTACGACAAACCATCTTTCTACAAAATCAAACTATTAAGAACATATCTTAAGAAAATAAAAGATTGGGTGAAGAGATACAAAATAACCTTGAAGAAAATAAAAGATTTTTCAAAGAGAGACAATCTTTTAGTAAAGAGGTTAACAAGTTAAAACTTAAGGATTCTATTTTAATAAGGAATTTGAAAGTAATCAACAAAACACCATTTGGAGGTAGAAATAGAATTTTAAGAAATTAGCAGCATTTCTTCTTCGATATCCATAGGAGGTGCTATGAAAAAGAGAGTATATGCCATAAAATATCTCATGAAGCCAAACAGAAGCAAGAAATCCAATAGGGGTCAAACATGTCTTATATATTGAAGTCCATGTTCAAGAAATATGAGATAGTATCTATGATTGGATAACCACGTTTTGGTTCCCTTACAAAATTTATTGTTGATCAAGTGGTAAATCAAATAGCAGAGTCCATGAATGAAGATAAACTCTAAAGTGTTTGTGATGATACTAGGATTAGTATACGTGGTTATCAAACACTTTTTAAATGCTTATGAGAAGGATTGGTAAAAGTGGGAATCACTAAAATTGTCATTCCTCGTCCTTTTCATATAGAAAATGCTCCTGCAATAAGTAATATAAAAATTGTTGACCTCGTGGGTCACATGTATCATATAAAAGCAAAGAAAGAGATAAAATAGAAGGGTGGAAAGAAAAATATTAAAAATGAAACTTTTATTCTAAATTCAAAGCACAATATATGGTTAGATCTAAAGAAAACCTTACAAGCTATGGTGAAATTTTATGATATTTATATGGAGGAAGCGCATGGAAAATTGATTTTTATTATCAAAATGGATGAGTTGGAACTTATTAATTGTGAGAAATATGAGAGACTTTCTATCACATTAATGAACAAGGCCATGGATCCTAGTATTGAGGTAACTGATGAAAAATATTTTTCTGCCCAATTTGAGAATCACATATGGTGGTTGGGATTGTTTCACATTTCTAAGGAGTCTCATGAAACATTAAAATGGGATTGTTATCAAACTTTGATACCCACAACAATTGTCTCAAATAAAATGGGAGAAAAAACTAGACGTTGAGGGTTATGGATCATATGAAGTTGAATGGCATCTAGTAGTTGATTTAAAAACATTAAAGTGCAAGTACAATATTGGCCATGGTGCTAATGCAAAGCATATTGCATTTATTTTATGCACACAAAGAAAAAAGAAAAAATTCCAAGTGTTGGGTGGTCAAATGGGATTATAAGTTGTAAACAAGACATTTCTCCAAATTGAGATGAGATGGATCAAAATATGGATCTCGTACTATCTATACTACCTACTAGAGTACATACATGTACTTTGCATGCATTTGTAATAATTATTGATAAATTAGTGTACCTTTCTATTCTATTTGCTTGGAATAATAGGCCACAAGAAATTGCACAATATTAAATTGAAGTAATCGAGAAGGTTCTTTCTAATGTTGGTTTACATGGAGGTAATGTGAAAATTTGCAAAGATATAAAATTGTCAAGGGCTCGAGGTAATATTCCTTCTAAACCATCCATGAGGAGGTTAAAGCACGACACTTTATTGCAGATGTCAAAGCATTAAGAAAAGGCCATTGGAAAATTTATAAAGACCTTATTGATGTAGAGGATGATTGAACTGATAATGGTAGATCTGCATTAAGAAAGAAAAAAATTGGATGGTTCTTTCTTCATTATTCTCATTAATGGCTTTCACTACAAAAGTTACACATTTTAAGAAAGAAATGATTGCGTAATGGGGAAAAAATGAAATCACACATTACATGGTAGGTGTCATTTCTTCCTTCTCTGCACTTCATGATTAATATTTTTTATTATGTCATTTTTTTATTAAAATTTTAATTGGTTTTTTTATGCTAGCAACACATATTGTATGCTCATAGGTGATGGGTTGCTAAGGAGTATCATAGCTTAGGAATTTAGAATACCCAAGGAATGGAAAAGTCTCATAAGCAAGCAAGGGTAGCATATCATAAAGGTGCTGAACATGGAGGTGGCTCCAAACCTTCAAATCGGCTTGTTCAAATGTTTGAGTGGTTTTATAGGTGCATAGTATCAAAGTTTACTCAAGAAGTAGATAGTTCTAGTGAAGACTCTATTGAAAAATGGGTAAGGGATTAACACATAAGACAAAAGTGTGAAACATGGAAACAATCTAAAGGTATAAATGCATGTCTAGAATGGCGTTCAAAAGCAAGAATGAAGGGTAAAAAATAGGTTTTGGCAAAATACACTAGCCAAGAATTTTTGTAGTATGTTTGTTTAGTGTTATGTTGTTTTAAGTGCTGAAAATGCTTCTAAATATTGTCATTTTGATCCTTGGACAACTTCTATTTCTAGTGAAAATCATTGTCCATCTTGGAGATAATTCCCTTCTAGATTTGATGCATGCATGTAGGCTTAACATGCCCCACATATAATTGTTACCTGGTTAATTCATACCCATGTGTTACATATTTTTCATCACATTGAACTTTGGACATATTTTAAGCAGTAGAAGAAAAAAATTCATCAATTTTGTGTGTTAATGCAATTTGACTATTAAAAACTTCATATGGATGATTTTTGTGGATGTTGTCACTTAATGTTTTTAAGGAGTTGTTAGGTTTCCCCTTATAGAAGGTTACACCATTGACAAATTAGCCATAGGAAGGTCCACAACAGTACATCAGATTTCTCATATTCATTCAAAAAACTAGAATTTTAGATGTGTTACAATACCAAATGTGGCACATTTTGTTAAACTTTGAAAAGTTAGAGCAACTTTGAAAAAGGTTGACTATGTGAAGGAGGAGTTCAAACTTTCTAATGTTGATTTTTAAGAATTTTGGATTTCACTATCTAGATTATGGTTCCCACATTTATGAAATTACAAATATTTTGTATTCATTTAGATCCAAAACAAAACCCAAAAACGACATTTCTGAATGACTTAGTGGACAATAGCATCAAAGAAAGGTTTCATACTCAAGAATGTTTGGAAGTAAATGGAGGAGATTTCAAATGGGGATCTACTAATATAAGGGTTCATCCAACACATTATGTGATAAAACTTAAAAGCTACCTTGTTGATTTGCTCTGAAATCTTATGTTGTTTTCTCACCACTAACTTGAAGACATATGATATGCTTTATGTGTTAGGAATTGTAGAAGTAGAATCTAATCAATGCATATTCCGAATTCTTCCCTCCCCCATTTTCCTGCCAACACACCCATACAATTATATATGATGATAAGATACATTTATTATATATTTTATGTAAGCTATATTTAGTTTTGCTCCATAAGTCTTGAATGGACAGCTATCAAGAATGGGTATCTACAATTAATGTTCAAATCTTGATGTATCATTTGGCATCCACTACATCTTTTATATCACTACTTTTCTCATACTTATGTGCAAGTGTAATTATTTGAAATTATTGCTGGTTTATATTTTAAAAAAGATTGAAAATATGAACAAATTTTATATTTTTTAACGTTCTCTTGGTTTTCTTTTTTTTAGATGTTTTTGATGTCCTCGTATTGAGACCCTTGAAAATTTTGTGCCAATGTTGATGTTTTCATCAATGTTAAGCCCTTCAAAGAGCATTGAAATGAATAATGATGATGAAATCTAGAGACAACTTTCTTTATAACAATAATCACTAAGTGCAACATCATTTGTGTGCCTTTTCCTATGTAAGAAGTTGCTAAAATATGATGTTCTCATCGAGAATGTGTTAAATGAACCTCCCTTCGTATGCATAAAGGAGAATTTTGTAGATCCTTATCAAGTTGGTGAAAGTTGGGTGTTATTTTCATTTTTTCACTCATGTTATGTTATGATATTATCGTGTTTCATTTAAAACACTAATTTAAAAATTTTGAAATATAGCACTATTCTAAAGTTTTTTATTAAATGATTGAACAAAACGCTTTGATAAATAATTTGCTATTATCAAGGACATTGGTGTTGTTTCAAGAATAGAAAAACATGATTAAATAATAGAACCCCTGATCGTTCTAAGTTTAATGTGGGGGTCTACGATTTGTAGTATTTATAAAACAACTTTTTGGGTGCATGGCATATGCTTATAAATAGCTTATACCCCGTCCTCATGGTTTCCAAAACCACCAACTCCCCCTACCCCCATTATTCTAACATGGTTTCATCTCTAATCAAGTGGTGTCATGCTAACTCGACGAAGGGACCTACATTGAAAGCCAACTAGACCAATTCTATGAATTACTTTATGCCATGGGCCTAGAACCAAAGCTCCAAAATTCAAAGACCAAAGGTGAAGGTTATCGAGCAAATGAAATAGTTACAACTCTAGGAAAATGTTAAGGTTCCGCAAACAGACTATCAGCAAGAAAGAACGGTGAATAAAGACTTGGCCAATTTTCTATTCTAAGTAATTTCTTCGTCATTCCTCTCAGTCTTTTATTTAAAATGTATCAAAGAAAGGTAAAAAAAAAACAGGACTCAACCAAAGGGTAAAGCCCTGCCCATTAACGTTATTGACACTATAAGTGAATTTGACCTCTATGAGTTAGCAAACTGGGCTTTTCAATGATTCCAAGACCAAAGTGATGAATTATTTATTTAGGAGTCATTCCTCACTCAATTTATATCTCCTCAAACTTGCTACTTTCCTTAATGTTTTACTTGGTGCTTGGAGAGATATTTACGCAACAAACAAACAATTATATCAAATAGTGGAGTTATGTTATTTTCTATTACACCTAAGTCCATTTCAGAAACCCTTCATATCACTATGCCTAATCAAATTCAAACTCTATCTAGTCAAGTTCTACAATAGTACTTTTAACAGTTAACTCCTCAAGGAAATAATTCCCTCAAATATTTTTTGCCAAAGACAGCCAATATTCCACAGAGTCATCCTTCATACTCTTCGAGTATATTTGTTGAGATCTCCAAACAAATTATTTCCATGATTTGTTTTTTATTAGGTTATGATAATGATGATGTTGTGGATGAGATTGTGTAACTTTTTCCATCTACGATTTCTCCAGGTAATAAATCCCATGTTTATTTTAATTCTAGTCAATACATGTCTAACACAATCTATGAACAATCAAAGAACTTCAATCTGCTTAGTCTTTTAGATACCAATCAATCCTGGTATATTTGTTTTGTTTTCTATCAGTCAAATAAATTCTCTCGTCTCCAGTTCCAGAAGCAGAATGTAGAAGGGAATGTATTGTCAGTGATCTATTAGACTTATTTAGTTAGGAGGAAATAAGAACAATTTTAATTTTCCGATTTTGTAAATTAGTTCTTGTCAGTTTGTTTCAGTCTTCTAAATGACATAGCAATTCCAAGGATTTTATCAAAGGTTAGGTAAATCTTACAGTTCAATGAATACATGACAATAGGATATTGGTATCTATATGAAAGCTTTACAGAAATAAGCTTATATGGTTACCAACTTCCCCATATAGATTACCAATTTTTCTCCCTTTAAGAATGTTTGCCCTTGAATTTATCAGACATAGTCTAAATGTAGACCAACTTCATTTTTTATCTAGAAAGAAGACTACTATTTTTAATTTAAAAGCACAAGTTGGACCATTTGTTGTAAATACTAGAGCAATGGAGGTTGAGGTAGAAACAATGTTGCAAGAAATGTAGCTGACAAAGGGACAGAGTTGGCATCATGATCCTTTTGGAAAATTTTCCACTTCAATAGGGTTCATCTACTTATGCACATTTGTCAAATCCATTAGTTGAAAAGTATGCCAATAAACTAGTTTGGGAAAATGATACTTTAATAGATATTCTAGTAGAGAAAGAAACTCATTGGTCCCCTAAACCTAGCGTATTGGCCACTCCTCAGCGAAAGGAGAAAGAATTCAAAAGAGCCATTATGGATGTTCAGCAATCATGATCAAATTCAGAAGGGGGAGATTTCGTACTCATAAGACAAAGAACAGAATAAATAGAGGGATCAGTGTCAGATATTATATCATTATATCATCATAGATTGATGCATCTAGTAAAATAATCACATCAAGTGAGCCTGTATTTACTCTGGAACATCTAGTATCAACTCAGGAACAACCATCTTCATCTATTGATACTAGTCATAATATTTTCTCCTAGCTTATGGAAATTAAGAAGAAGAATGCATCTTTGAAGATTATAACCTAAAGTGAATTCTGGAAATAAGGTTTTTTTACAAAGCACAGGTTACTGACAGCTTTAGATATTGAAAATGGAAATTTTCAATTGGAATTCTTAGAGCCAAAAGTTAAAAATGTTAGGTCATCTAAAGATTATAAAGCTTCTATGTTCTCATTTTATGCAAATCAATCTCATCATATAGTTCAAATTTACCTTCATAGGAAAATAGGGGAAATGTTGTATAGTACCCTGACAAGTTCAGCCATTAGGCTTGCAAACCTGTAAAACTCATTGAAAAAGGAAATCAATGAGTTAAAAAGGGAGAAAATGTATTTTGTTGCAAAGGATAACAGGGTAAAGTTTCTAGAGGATATAATTATCAAATTAAGAGTTGATCCAAATGATGTCAATGCTCAATAATTGATAAATGATAGAAATTCACATATTCAATCATTACGAAAGAAGTTAAACTATTAGTTATTGAACACCCCCAAACTCAAGAATTGGAGGACATACAGAAAGAGAAAGAATTACTTCTTTCAGTTATTATTGAGAAAAAGAAACTGATGGAAAAGTTAGAATCACAAGGTGAACAATTATCGAAGGAGAGAAAAGAGCAAGCAGGTCTAGTAATTCTTGTATTTCAAGCCAACACTGTAGAATGGGATTCTTCAGAAAAAATAGTAGAAATTTTGTCATCCCTTTCTTTGAAGGATCAGGAAATTGACAACTTAAAGAAAACTTATAGTCAAATTTAAAATGAATCAAAGAAGAAAGATGATTTCCTAATTAATGAACTTTAGAAGAATGCTTCTTTGCAAAAACAGATTGCATGGTATAGCAAGCAGGTTAATGGAACTCAACATTTGATTTAGACCATAAGGAGCTTATGGATGGATATCATTGCTTTCATGTCTAACCTTTAGGAATCAAATGAAATCATTGTTGAAGAAGAGGAAATATTAAGCTCTCTTGGTACAATGGTAGATCAAATTGAAAATGAATTAGGAAACAAACCAGCATTAGCTAACAGGATCATAAAATTCCTTAATTCAAGAACAAAGTTGCAGCTTAGAGAAATAGGGATTTTTTACATGACTCATATGATTATGGAGACTAAAGAGGTTTTAACCAAAATAAATTTAGCAAGGAAAGTAAGAGATAAATATAGGATAATACATATTGAAGTTAAGAGATTTAATATCAGGTTCAAGGTTTTACAGCAAAGAAGTTTTCCATCATTCAAGAATTCAGAAGGAAAGATTATGCCGAAAAAAGAATATCAGAAGCTATTGAATGATTGTGGAAATGATGAGTCAAATTTTACTAGTTTGACAGGACCTTTAAGTGGTGAAACAATTCTTAATAAGTTATCTAATGTTTTTTCCTTGCATTGTGCATTTAAATACCTTTTTATGGTAAAACCAACTTGCCTGAAATGTACCGAGTTGGATGAAGCCTTCAGGAAATTAATTTCTTGTACATATCCAGCCAATGCAGATTAGGATAGACTTGTTGGAATTCTTAAATTAATTTCTCAAGATTATTATAACAACACCCCAAAAAAGAATGCTATATAAAGGCAAAAAATCACGAAAGATTCAGATTTTTGGAACAAAATAAGAAGTCAACGAGTTGGTTCCATATTTTTAGGCAGAATATTTTCAAGAAAATTCAAAATTTCATGTAACATATCACGAGTTGTTTATTTTGATAAATTTTGTTCCCTCAAAACTAGTAGAGCTAGAGGATTATAATTTTCAATATATTTTTCATTTCAATGTAATAAGGGTTCGCTTTTGAGTCAACAAGACTTATTTCTTATAAAAGCTTGACATTTTAAAAGTTTAATCAAAGACTTCTAGTTTCCAGTTTCAGCATATGACAGTGTTGTTTCATATGTGAGTATTTCCATGTGTTTCATTATTTCTTTCTTTCATACATTTTGAAGTTGTGTGGATCATAAGGAGAGGTTAGTTGAGTATCAACAGCCCTTAATTTCTCGAGAAATGTTACATTCATCACTAAGAAGACTAAATAGACAGTTTGTTTATATTAGTCCTTTTACTTCTGTAGGTCATTGTCTTCTATATAATTGCAATTTGTATTCATTGCAATTTGTATTCTTGTTGAGTTGTTGAAAGACCTTTTTCATGATTTCTAACATTATTATGTAATATCAATATTCAGTATGAGCATCTATGTCATATGATATCTCGTTTAATATTTTGCTCACATCTTATAAGTTGTTACTATGTTATGGTTGAATACTCGAACTCTTAAATTGTAGAAAGGAAGGGTTTATTTATTTGAATAAGGATTTGAAACCCTAAGCAACCACCTCTTAAAAAACCCCTTTAAATATTGTCGTTGTGCTTAAAATTCTATTATTTAATGATAGTGAACAGTAAATAAGCCTCATAACACTTAAGGGAGCCCCCTTTGGTTCAAGGGCTGGCTTGGGCCTAAAGCAGGTTAGTTTGTTGTCTTGGCATAGTTTCCCAACCAAAAACGTTGTTATCACCAAAAAATGATGACCTAGCCATTTGTAACTAGGCGAATCAAAATACACCATGTAGGATTAATTTTACCATAGTAAATCACTTTCACTGTGGAAAACAATTTAGTAAACCACTTTTATTAAATTATTTTCTGATTTAAATCAAAAAACCCATGAGAATAATTAGATAAATCATTATTTATTTAATTTTCTTTAGGAATAATTATTAAATCATTGTTTAAATAATTATTCCTTGTCACATTTGACTAAATCCCCTAGGCATAATTACATCAATCGCTATTTATTTATTATTCCTTATTTCTATTATTGGAATAATTGTTAAATCACTATTTAATAATTATTTCAATTTCACGCCATTCTCAATCCTTGCGAAATAATTAATAAATCGTTTTATTTGTGAATTATTTCTAAATATAGATATTTAACCCTTTTAAATATCTTCTCCCTATCCAATAAATATAATAAAGTATTCCTAACGGTTAGATATTGATTTGGTCAATACTATTTTATTATTCTTCCTTTTCGAGATTAACTCATTGCTTTGTTATTAATAGGAGGGTTTTCCATTCATTCTTCACCATGATCATTATCATCGCCTCTTTTCTTTTGATCTCCCATTTGAGTTCTCCACATTGTTTTGGGTTTTTCACACATTAAGAGAGAAGATCGATTATTGAAGCATCAAGGGCATCAAAGGACCCATCCCATGGAGGGGCATTTGCAAGCCCTTTTTGTATACCTCCTTCACGACGTGTTGTCAATAAAGAATTTATTCAATTAAAGTCTTTCCATTTGGGTTATTGCATTGGATATCTTTACTGTTGTTTGCTATTTTAGATCATATATGTTTTTCTTGTAGGTTTTTACTTTTCATTGCAGATCTGAATCGTAGGTAGCCACAATTTTTTGTTAGGGTCACCTGTCACCTAGTGACTTAAGTGAAGTTTTTTTGGTACACCTTCCAAGAAATTTCACACTAGCAAATGGCGACTCCACTTGGTCTTTAGTTACATTTTTCGTCAACAAATGGTGACTCCACTGGTGTAATAACAACATTCTTGGGTGACTGAAGTTTCAGTAAATTTTAGGGTTTTCTACAGCTATTTTTAGCCTCTCAATTTCTATTTATGGTATTATTTCCTTTTTTGTCAAATTTTTGAATTCTGGTGGTTTTCTGGTTCTTTTTGCAAGTCATACATATCAGCCGAGCAGTAGACGGTAAAATTTGTGCGAGATCTGCCAACCAAAAGTCCCGAGAGAAAAATGCACTTTTCAACACCTGATTTGCACTCCAGAGTGCACTATTTGGCCTAGAAATTGTGTTTTCCATTGTTCAAGGTTAGTGCCTGCATTTTGGTATCTTTTCAGAATTTTTTCAATTTTTTTTCAGATTTCCCAAGAGTGTTCTCTGTAGACTGGTAAGGGTGCTACACCTCTTTTTTCAGTCTCCCCTAGGCTTATACACACTTAATTTTTCTCTTTGAGGAAGAAAAAAGTCCCCTGAGGTTTAGAGTACACCTCCACATTGTTAGGAAGAGACCAATTGAGTGAGGAATTTAGGGTTTCAGCATTTTCAACCACTGATTTTCAAATTTTGATGCATTACTTTTCAACACTTCTGGATAGATGTATTTTACCTTTTCTCCCTTTAGAGTTTGGGTTTGCCTTTTCCCCCTTAGGATCCCCTTAAGCATCCTACGTGCTAGAGCTTCACACCTATCCTTTGTAAAAAATTTCACCTCTGATTTTTTATTGTTTGTCTGCCCCATTTATAGCATATTAGTGCCTCTAGATCTCAGTCCCTTGGCATTGGGTCTTTTAGGAATTTTTGTATGTCTTTGAGTAGCTTTTTTTCCCTCTCTTGCTTAGTGTTCATAACCTTTGTGGGTGGGATTTTGTGTGCTTGATTGGTTGTTTATTTTTTGTCATTTTCATATTTATTTATAGTATTTTAGCACTTTATTTTTAGCAGCACATGGCATTATAAAACATGCTCAATTAGCCCATCCACTTGACACAGTATTTCCAAACACTCACACCCTAAGAGAACGTGAGCTTGGTTAACGTCGTCAAGCCAAGACTTGAAACGCTACACCTTAATAACTCAACACACATAGATTAAGCACACTTGGGCACCACAGCCAAACAATCTTTGTAGTGTAGGTGTAAGATCGCTGGCATAGGCTTCCAATAACACCCATCAATCGCTTTCATTGAGACACAGAAGTTGACATATTAAGGAGTTTAAAATCCTACACCATCCTACGGTCCAAAGTCAGAGTGCGTCAGAAATATGATTCAGAGGGAGTTAGGCTAGGTCATTGTGCAAGTGGTTCTCCTCAGGGCTACCTAACCCGTGGAAGGGAATCTCGTGCGTTGGTTGACTACGAAAGAGCTCAAGTCTCGACCAACCCTGTGAGAGGAAGGTAACCATAATGACCAATCTTAGGAAAACACCCTATCAGACTGGCTATGGGAAGCAATTGGTTCTCTGCCCTACCTTTCTCTAGATAGTTCTGTCTGCAGGGATGAGATTCCGTCAAGTAAGAAGTTCTTTGGAAGGCCATCTGAAATAGTAGATCTAAGATTATTTGAGGATTTAGACCACCTATGGTCTAGAGGTATTTTTCTTTGATAAGACGTGTTTTCTTGTATTAGAGTAACATCAATAATATAGTTAGTTTAACTTGACACCACTGCACCAGGTGTTTACTTTCTTGTTGCTCTTTTATTCCTATCATCACTCTTTCATCCTTAGATTCATCATTGTATTGACATCAATGCGCCCCTTATGCATTTGTCGCGGAGACTTCGAGGTCTTCACCCTCACCCTTAATTCTCATTAGGACATATTACTCCTCCCCGTCGAGTGAGAGTATATCCTCCCAGTCCTTCATCGAGTCATCATTATGATTCTGATTCTACTGATTCTTCCAGTTCCTCCTTTGATTTTGCGTCTTCTCAACCTCGTACTGTCACCATGTCAGGCACTAAGATGGGTGCGGGAAACCAGGGTGGTAACCCAGGTACTAACCATTAGACTTATTTATTGATAACACCTGGTGAAGGAGATCTACAAAAAGGGCCTGCAAATCCCCCTTTGTGGTATGGGTCCTTTGATGTCCTTGATGCTTCATTAATCAATCTTCTCTCTCAACGTGTGAAAAACTCAAAACAATGTGGAGAACTCAAATGGGAGCTCAATAGAAAAGAGACTATAATGGTGACGATGATAATGATCATGGTGAAGAATGAATGGAAAACACTCCTATTTATAACAAAGTATTGAGTTAATCTCGAAAATGGAGAATAATAAAATAATATTGACCAAATCAAGATCTAATTGCTAGGAATACTTTATTATATTTATTGGAGAGGGAAAAGATATTTAAAAGGCTAAAATTTCCTTATTTAGAAATAATTAACAAATAAAATGTTTTATTAATTATTTCGCAAGGATTAAGAATAGAAATAAGGAATAATAAATAAATAGTAATTTATTTAATTATTCCTAGGGGTTTTAGTCAAATGTGACAAGGAATAATTATTTAAACAATGATTTAATAATTATTCCTAGAGAAAAATAAATAAATAATGATTTATTTAATTGTTCTCATGGATTTTTTTAATTTAAATCGGAAACTACTTTAATAAAAGTGGTTTACCAAATTATTTTCCACATTGAAATTGATTTTACTATGGTAAAATTAATCTCGCGTGGTGTATTTTGATATGCTTAGTTAGAAATGGCTAGGTGGTGATTTTAGGTGATGTAGATCAAAATCATGGGTTCGAAGTAAAGGGTTACTGAACCAATCGACCTCACCATGAATGAAGTCTTTGGACTCCACAACATATTGGTCATGGGTTTGCTGCGCAGGGTTGTACACACGCTGGTGCATATCATCCCAAAGATAATCAGGAGTGATCATCGCTTTCATGATGTCTTCATCAGAATAGAAGATGGGTGGACTGGAGGAAGAGGAAGCACATGATGGAGAAGATCTACCTGAGGCATCTTCATGAAAGACAAGGTTCACATACGCATCGTCAAGGTTGGGAGACATATGACAAGTAGATGGAATATCTACTGATGTTCAGACTACAATGTTCATTGAAGAAGTTCAACAGAATCACAATAGGAGACATCAAGGGAGTTCCAATGCATCGAACTCATGGATGACAACGGGTAGAGAATGGTAGCAGTATTATCCATCATCTCGACATCAGGAGGAGGGATCATAATGGGTGTTTGAGAGACCTCTTGTTCCGGTACAAGGGTGGGACCAGAATCCGTAGGTAGAGGATAGGTGGAGTTATTCTCAATGACTTATAACCCTAATTAGATTGGACAATTCTGGGAAATTGAAGACTTTTCAAATAACTAAAATGGAAAGAAGCGGAGTTAGAAAGAACATGATTTTATCACTTCATCACATTGAATTCAAGGTTTAGGCCCTGAGAAAGAAAGAGTGAGTGAAACTGAAAACAGAGAAATTATGAATGAGTTTCCTGAAAATAATGGAGTGCCTATTAAGGTTCTTAATTCAACCCTAGGGTCCATTTGCAACACAATGTAACAAAGATAAATTTGTGATTATGCTTTAGAAAACCTATTGCTTCATACATTATTCTCAGTAAAAGAGAACATTCTTGGAAAAGTAAATATACACGAAAGATACAACAAATTGTAGCTTAACTCAAAAGTCGAATTGTACCAATTTTGCATTATTTGATCTCTGAGGAAGAAAAATACATTACATTGATATGAAATTTCCCAAAATTTCCAAACCCTTTTTTCATGGTTTGATTTCTCTTTTATTGCTAATTCAAAATGCATCTTCAATGACCATATGTAACTGTCAAGCTAATTGCATTTTAACTAAACCTTAACAAGTCTTCAAAAATAATTACATACAAAACTTTCACGTAAACGATAATTTGATAACTTTTAAGAACATTAATAAAAAATTAAATAAGCCTTGGAAATTTCTTTGTCTTAGTTCCCTACTCCAAGTTCCATGAAACAAGTTGCTAGACTTTATCCAAGAATAAGGCCTTCACTAACCATAGAAATTGAAATTCCCTTTACAAGTCATTGAATATGACTTGTCCTTTCAAAACACCAAATAGTCCAGGGAATTTGTTGGCTTGGTGTTTTGCAGCAAGCAGAGAATTTACATATACATCCGGTGAGAGTAAGTTTCCTTATTGGTCCCAACAACTTGGAATTATAGCTCTTACTCTTTTTATCAATTTTTTTTATCAAACACATAGATACGTTTCTTGACTTCTTTACAGCAATTTGAGGCATGAATTATGAGTGAGTTATTTTTAATAACTTTCCTTATCTTTGTAATAGTGTGAGTTAGGTATTTTATTTCCAAGGCCCCCAATTCATTTCCAATCCTATCATTCAGATATATAATAATTTGTTTTTATTTTGGGATCTTACCATCTAGTTCACTTTTAACCTTTTCTATAGTAGGCTCTCAACTTTAGAGAGTAATATTTTTTTCTCTGCAATAATGCTAATATATTCCCAAATAGTTCTTACCTCTTGTATTATCTCATTCTAGACTAACCACTTGGCTTCCACTAGGGGTAAATCTCATTTTGGCTTGGCCTTTAGGTTATCAATCTCTTCCAAGGTTGCTTGCCTCTCAGCTGTCAATTTATTATTATTTTCTCCTGCAATCCTCAACAAAATTTCTTTACAATTTGGTTGTTCCTTTAATTCAAATATCTCACCTTGTTGACACCACATAAGCTTATGTGTCTTACTTAATTCAATATTGGACAACTTAATACCTACAAGAGATTTAGCCAGTTTCTCTGAGGGATCTTGGGGAACTTGTATATCTCTAAAGAAACTTGTATATCACCGCCCACCAGGGACAGTGTGGAGACTAAAGCAGTGCTAGTTGTTGATTGGCCACACTTTCCATTAATTAGGTGCATGCTTAACAAAACCACAAATGGTTTTGCAAGCCCCCCCCCTCGATTTAAAAGTAGGTGGTGGGAGAGGGAGGGGGGGGGGAGGGGGGGGTGTAGGGTGGGGGTGGGTGGTGTGCGTTATGTGGGGTCCCGCATTTAATCCCCTTCGTCGATCTTCTCCATAGGTATTTAATCAAAACAATGTGAATGCAACCCCCCCCCCCCCCCCCCCCCCCCCCCCCTTTTTTAGACTCTGAAGGGCAAGGGGCTCTACATACCATCAAATGAGAGATTTGTACACACATTGCTTGATCTGATTCACATTCTTACGCTCCAGTTAACTTTTAATTTTTGAATTTCAAAAACACACTTATGTATAGTTGAGTGGGAGCACTTTCATTCAACTTGCAATATGATCATAAGGCATAGAAAAATATTTATCCTTAATTTCTTTTCCTCTTTTTTATTTTTTTTCTTCCTGCTTTCTTTTTATTTTCGCTTTCTTTTTTCTTTTCTTTTTTGGAATTTTGGAAAATTTGTTAAATACATCATAGAAAACTTTCCATTTCATTTTTCCTCTTTTTTCTTTGAATATAGAAAAATAAATAAAAGATGTTGATGCTACAACACTTACCATGATGAGCCTATGGTAGATATGGGGATACTTGGAAATATTTCATGGTTGATTTTGTTCATTGCTTTAAAAATATGTTAATGTTGCTAATATAAGCTAGTGATGACCATGAAAAAAATTTAAAATAGAGGCAAATCCTACAAAAATATGAAACAAAGAGGGACAATGCATGCCAAAAAGAAAATAAAAATGCTTGAGGCCAAATATGGCACCTTGAAAGTGTTAGAGAAATCAATAGAGATGGCAGTTAAACGATTTCTCTTATTATGACATTATCTTGTGATGTTTTCATTATTATTATTTGATCTTTAGAATTATATTTTCTTATCATCAAGGATATTTCCATGCAACAAATAGAGAACACCACATGTAGGCACGCTGCCACGGAAAAACCCCACTCTAGGGGAAAACCTAGTCAAATTTCATCCTTCAGTAAATTCAAGATGAGACAACCAAGAACCTTACAGTATAGACTTGAGACAACCTCCATCAAGTCATCCTTCTTTCACTATGTTTGCATACCGAGACCCTTGTCACTGTGTAAGCACCGAATTTTGCCACGTTGTTGCACCAAGACCTCAACACGAACTATGGGAGCACAATAGCACCGAACTGTGGGAGCATAAAGATCATCTTTATACCCTATCTGAGCTCCCCATAAAGGCACCGAAACTATTTACTTATCCAAACTTGATATCTCTGTTGTAGCATTGAAACAAACTCTCTGAGATCTGAACTTCTTGACTATAATAGCAACAAGACTCCCTTTCACAAATCCGAAATTTTGTTTTTGATACCGAAACATACTTCTTTTAACTTCTCCGAAATTATCTCAATGAGGTCATCGAAATTATCTTTTGAAATGCGAGCTTCTAAGTTGGTGAAATGCGAAAATCTCATCTTGGTATATATAGTGGTTTGTCCATCATAAATGAGCTAACATGACCGTATGAATAGATGTTCATTGTATAAGGCCGACATAAATATATTGAAGATAATTTATTTGATGCCGACTTGAAGACTTTGATGAATAGGCCGAGATGACTTTACTAAAGAGGATGACTTGATGGAGCAGGCTTTGACCAAACAATAAATGACTTTGACAACAACCTAAAGCCTACAACGGAGGCTTGACCTATAATTCATCCAAACATGAAACCCATGCTTTAACAAGTCAATTTAATAATAATTATTATTATTTTTTATTTCTTTTGACAAATATATTACAATTTGACTTCAAGTACAATTATGAATACCATACCTAGTTACATTTTCTGGCACTCCCTCTTAACTAGGGAGGTATTCATAATATACAAGTACAAGAAATATCCCAACTATATGAACCATGAAGAACTTTAGGCATCGCAATGCCATGGACTAGATTCCTGACCAAGGAATCTATCCATTGGTCTCTCAATAGTTTAGGCACTGCAATGCCATGGACTAGATTCTTGATCAGGGCAATATATCCATTGGTCTCTCAACAATTTATGCATCACAATGCCATGAACTAGATTCCTAACCAGGGAAATCTATCCATGTGGGACTAAGTTGGACAAGATGGACTCAAGATTTCAGCCTCTCTAGGTACCATCAGGCTTACTTACTAACCATCAATCCAGGGATCCATGTGTGTTTCCAAAAACAAAGCTCTATAACCAACACCGTCTTTCCAACTTCGGGACCTAGACATCAGCACAAAGTGTCAGCTAGATGTCCTTCCAGAAAATGCTTCACTCACAAAGCCTCAACACCCCTGAATCCAGCAGATCAAGGACAACAAATATCTTCCGATCAAACTGATTGGTAACCAGCATGCTATCAAAACCTTCATTATATTTACATGTACAAACACAACTCCAATCAATAATATACTTTCACATGTACATAATCAAATACAAACCTTTGAGGTCTACCAGACAACTTGATGTTTCTTCTCAACTTTTCATAGTAGGACTATCAAGCAAATCTTTGACAAAAGATTCCTCAATCATACACTATCCTTTCTTACTTCATATGTAGCAACATATTCTTCAATCAAGTCCTGATTTCCTTCTTTCAATAGCACCTCAAAATGAATTCTCCAATCCCCTTCTCTCACTCATGGCCTTCACTAAAACTTACGATTGTTAGCCCTGGTCTAGTGCATGACACATGAAGTACATAATCATATTTGTCTCTCCCTCTTAAACAGAGAGGATTTAATCATTCATGTACATCCTCTTATCCTAGGGAGATTCCTTTCAATCAAACTCCCTCTTTAACCTAGGGAGATTTCATCCATACTCCCTCTTAACTTAGGGGGTTCTACTTCTTCTTTACGACATCAGAGAATCTTTCATGTCTTCCATCCTTCTTATCAGAGTCATTCATATATCATGCTTATCAGATCAACTTTACTTACAATCATCTTCACCAATTTGAATATGATGTACCTACACAACTTAGATAGCAAGTACAACCAAAATTATAGAAGCATGAAGTTAGCTAGATCAAAATTTTATAACAATGGAAGTGTTTAGACTTTACAAACATAATCAACAAGTGACTATATTTCAATACTTCAACTTCTTGCCCAGGTTTTTGTTACAAACCCTAAATCACATCCACAACTCATCAAGATATCAAGCTCATTATGTCTAGGGTTTCAATATTCTTTCAATGGCATGACAAGTTCTTTTATATAGAAAACCCTAGAAACAAACCAGATCAATGAATCTAGCACCTTTTAGAATTCATAGGTTAGACTATTAACTAGGATTTCATACATGAGCTTCAACAATCAAAACCAATCATAGCTTAATCAACAGCATGGCTAACATATGATAGGGTTTGATGTAAACCCTATATTTCCATCTACAAATTCTCAGCAATCACTATGTAGATTCATAAACTCCATATGGTTATACATACAAGAGAATTAAACTACTACTAGGGTTTAGTTGTTAAACCCTAGATTCTTCAAACAACACCATCCTAGACCATCAAACTTTGACTAGGGCTTGTTTCCAAACCCTAGGACTCATGCCCATTAATACTTAGGTAAAAACATATATCTAAAAATATATCATAATCACATCATATGTCAGGAAATATTAATATGTTAGACATATAACGACCTAGAACAGGGTTAGGGTTTCAACCAAATGGACACACCTAGGCTTTCATTTCTAGGACTCTAAATACATAACAAGGATTTTTCTTATATACCCAGCCAAACCCTAAAGATATAGGTTTCATAACATAGCAAGGCAAACCCTACTATTCCAAAATTTCAAAGGTTCGAGATTTCAAACAATATCATTTCAACCCTAACAACTTAGGTTTTCATGATCATACTGAAATCCCAAACAAGACATCATCAACAAAAACTTCAAATAGCATTTCCCAATAAACCTGAGTAGTTTTATGGTTTCAAACATTGGCATTATCATACCCTTAGGTTAGTGTTTTCCAGAGAACCTATCTAGGGTTCTGTAAGGACAATTAAGGATGTGAGGGGGCTAGATTTATCAAGTGATGAATCACCCAAAGAAAGAATCATTATGATTCAATATAAATGGAAATAATGATGTTAGTAATATATTATCAAATGAATAAACATTTATTATAAGGAAATCAATGATTTGTAGTTTAATACATACCTTTGTTCCTTGACAAACCTTGTAGGGACACCTTGAAGAGCCATGATATTTTGTACCTGTAACAAATACTTCTAGACAAAATATGAGATACCTAGAATATGATGTTAGCTCTCAATCTACAATGGAGGATGGAATCCTTTATATAGAAATCAAATTTATCTTTCCTTCCAATTAATCTAATATTTTACTTGACATCCTAGATTGCTTTATAAATCATAGAAGGTAAGGTTTAAGGTTCTTGTATGTTCTTTTATCTAGACTAGAATTATATGGACCATCTAAGATTAGACATAATGAAAGATTATAAATATTGTACCTTGAGTTTACATACCTTGAGATTATTTAATTGAGAGATCAATGTTTTATGGGACTTGATGATCTCCTTGGAAACTGTAAACACATTGTTAGATGACTAACGCACAGAGATCACAATACTTGCGTTAGAAGTTGTTCTCAATTTTTTGAATGTTGTAGATAAGGCTTGTAAGAAAATAGTTGATCACTCTGAATTTAATCTGAACTAGATCATTGTGATATACTGAAACTGTGTCACTTGATTCCACCGGAAACCTTTTGAATATATATATCTTTTCTAGATTGTGAATTCATCGATCCTTATTCTCAGAAGGTTGATCTGAATTTCTTCATTGTGATAATTCTTCACTGTAATATTACCAAATCTCCTTACCATAATATTTCATTAACAGTCTCCATTATAGTGTGAGTTATGTGGTCACTGAAAACATTTCTATAATAGTATCGAGATTATTATCATTGCATCGAGATCTTTTCATTGTACTAAGACCCTGTCACAATGGTAGTATCGAAACCATCTTCAAAAATATACATAGAGAAGTCATATTTTCATCAAATTGTGCCTTCACCGAAATGAAATGCTTAGAGCCCATTCTTCATAGGACCAAATTGTCTCATTGTAGTAATATCGAAAATTTCTTTCTGTGGCAGCACTGAAATATCGATGTGTTTTCACTTTGAGGGATCTTGATTTAATTGTCAAGATATTTAAGACACATGCAAACAGAGCTTCTTACTGAGAAAGCTTCAAAGATGTAAAATTGCCTTTGACCTTGACCATAGCTCTAATACCATGTTAGAGAAATCCATAGAGATGGTAGTTAAACAATTTCTCTTATTATGACATTATCTTGTGATGTTTTAATTATTATTATTTGATATTTATAATTATCTTTCTTATCATCAATAATAATGCCATGCAACAAACAGAAGAGAACACCAAATGTAGACACGTTGCCAGGGAAAAAACCACACACTATGGGAAAACCTAGTCAAAGTTCTTCCTTCAATAGATTCAAGATGAGACGACTAAGATCCTTACAATATAGACACAAGACAACCTCCATCATGTCATCGTTCTTTCACTATGTTTTAATACTAAGATCCTTTTCACTATGTAAGCATTGAATTTTGTCACATCATTGCACTAAGAACTCAACATGAACTGTGGGAGCATAAAGATCATCTTTATACCCTATTTGAGCACCCTGTAAAGGCACCAAAACTATTTACCTATCCAAACTTGATATCTATGTTGTAGCACTAAAACAAACTCTCTGAGATCCAAACTTCTTGACTGTAATAGCACTAAAACCTAGATGCTTCCAATAAATATTAACCATAAAAAAACATGATATCTAAATTGGTTATGCATACTCACAATTGCAATCAATTTTGGGAAAATCTAATTGATCCCAAACTTTCTCTTCTGACATCTCTTTATAGTCATAGACATGTGCCACTTGAATCTCTGCCACTTTTTGTCCTCCATTGCTCATCCTCAATACTTTTACCAAACCTTTCCAATGGATGTTAATGTCATGAAAGAACCTTTTTTTATTGCATGGCTTCCAAATATTGATGGTTTCACTGCTAGCCATCACCCAATAGATATTTGCATTGAAATACATTTTCCTTCATCGTTAGTTTTGTTGTATAACACCACTAATTTCAACTCACTCCTAGGATGTCGTTCAACCATTGAATTCTACAACATACAAATGAAATAAAGCATTGAGCAACATACAATTCCACATGTTAATGAAGCATTGAAACTATATTTATGACACTTTTGATTTGATATGTATCACAGGTAATTTTTTTGGACTTCAATTACACTGTGCATATATGTTACCATGTCACTTAAATTTAAATTAGATGGAATCTCACCTAGAAATTTTTCTTATGTTGAAGGTGTATTCTATAACTACTTTAGCAAAGACATGGATGATCAAGCTGAATATGGATTTTGTTGTAGCACCAATATGTTTTCTTTATTTTCTATAAGTTTTGTATAATGTATGTAGAAAGTTTGCAAAAAAATAAAATAAAAAAAATGAAGAAGCAAACAATATATATATAATATATATATATATATATATATATATATATAATAATATATATATATATATATAATATATATATATAAAGGCAAAGAAATTTTGGAGTTCTATATGTTTTGTTCTAATAGTGCTATAAGTCAAATAAAATGCACCCTAAACTATATAGAATTGGGTTTTTTGTTATCGATAAATTAAGAATTAAACAAAGTGCATGACAGACAACACATCTGATGACACGTGGACTGCGTCTTTCATTTGATGGAATGTTGGGAGCCTTGCCTTGTTGAAAGTCAACAAGGCAGGGGGAGGTGTCGCTTCGCATTTGGTTTTTTTGTTGAAACAAACCATCAAGGAATCTGAAATGAAATGATATTTTAAGGTCCACAAGCCTAACAATAGTCTATGAGACCATTAGTTCCCTATTTTTCTCTTTTTGCAATTCAATCCTTTTCTTATTCAAATTGATTATGAGTTGACCCAACCTTCCAACAATCCCCTTGCTAAAAGGAAAATGCCAAGAAATTGATGCTAACATGTTCTCATAACTATCTGTGGTGTCTTTGAATGCATCACATTCCAAAATGAAATGTTTTTTGTAATTCCACAACCCCAGACATGCAAAATGTACACACCTGTTCTTCCCAAGCTTCTTTAGGCCTTTTCCTCCGTCTCGTTTCACATGGAAGTTGATGTGAGTTGGTCCTTAATTGAGATATAATAACCTTTTCCCTTCACGAAATGCTAGCTCCAATGAACTCTTTTTGTTGTAGATCACACGTAGGGTTGAATTCCTCAATGTAATATTTCTTCTTTCTACCCAACTCATTTCTCCATACCTTTTTACGAAACTTCTCCATAACAAAAACCTTTAGCGCCTTGCTATTTGTGGGACAAGCATTGAGATAGATATTCCATTTTTTCATCCATGTGTAGTTTTGTTTCGTCCATGTTTTCTTTCTTTCACTCATGCATTCATTGAAGATAACATTGGGCCATCTACCTACTCTCATTTCCTCAATTCTTTTAAGATATCTTATGAGCCGCACCATAGAAATTGCTTCAATGTGAACTATTTCACTCAACATTATCTCATAAGGTACTGAACTTTTTATTTTGAACTTGCTCGTGATCAAGCATCTTTTGATTTTCTCAATTTGTTTCCATTTTGAGACGGGAGTGCTGCTAGCCCACAATTCACACCCATATAGCATCACTGAACAAACTAGGAGTCCAAAAAGCACTTTAATCATTTTCCAACCCTAGGTATTACAACCTCTTACAAACAACTGAACAAATTCACAAGGAGAGGTTGAAAAGGAAGGTACTACTGCCTCTCTACCTACTACATATGTCGAAAATGTTTTGCATGTTCTTGGAGATCCTATTAGAGTCGGTCTTGAGCCCTCCATCAGCGATCAAAACTCTTTGCATTTTTCATAGGTAGGTGTCTCATCAGTGTCAATTTTTGCATCCCGTTAGGCATGCCATAACCCTGATGGAGAAGCTGATGTGTTTATACCCCTCTTGGCATTGCTGGTTTAAGTCATTTCAGTCATTAAAGCTCTTTCAAGCTTGTCTTATCTTCTTTTGAGGTCAATTTCCTAGGTCTATGGTTTTGGTCAAAAATATTACAAGGTCATGTGTTTGAAAGTAATTGAGTGTTCAGTAAGCCAGAGGGATGATTGTAAAGGTGTTTCTTCTAAATTTTTATCTGGTGCAATTAATCTTCACCTTGGATTTAAAAACCATGTTTTTAAAGCCAAGGTCATTTTTCATTTATTTGTAAAAAATGATGAAATTTCAAAAGTCTTCAGTGAACAAAATGCAACCCTGGTCCCCTTTCCAAGGTCCCTCAGATGATCTACCTGCAAAAAGAATCAAGCAAAAGCATTAAATCAGTCAATTTCAGGACAAAAGGAAACCAAAAAGACAACAGCATGTAAAGTTTAAAAGTGTCATGAAAAAACATTAGAAAGTGGGTTTGGGCATGAAATTTTTTCAAATGAAACCTATAAAGGCCCAAACTCCCTCCTTGCACTCTCATTGTGCATTCATAACCCTTGCAAGAGAGATTGGGCGAACTTCCAAGTGAATTGAGGCGAAATCAGGCTCAGGACAGGTGCGCAACTTGTCAAGATAGGTGCGCGACTTGTTGGGAGGTGCGCGACCTATCAAAGGGTCTCACAGAGAGGAATTTTTCAACGGGCGCGACACGTCAAGAGGGGTGCGACTTGTTGGGCGTGCTGTGCGACCTGTCAAGCTGTCTTCCCCCAACTCATTTCAGAATTGCTCAAGCCTCCTTTAATTCATCAAATCGCTTGAAGTAGGCCCTTCAAACTTGTGAATGGCTGCTGGTTAGTGGGGAAACATCATGAATGTGCTTGTAATGATCAAATTGTGCAAGAAGAAAGACTCCATATGGCTGTTTATAAATTTGTAAAAGGTGCTAGGGTTTATTGCTATTTCATTGTTTCCCCTTATTCTCATTCTCTTCATTCCTATTTCATTTTCCCTATGTTTCCATGACAATTTCCCTTTTAAATTTGCAAGAAAAATAAACCGTACCCCTTTCCCTTTAAAAATAAAAAATCAAAACCCTAACCTTACCCCTCATTATATCTATGTAAATACATGACATTTGATGATGCATGTGCAGTAATGTTTGCAGTGTTTTTCCCTAATTTCCCTGTTTACATATATCCCATTTTCCTTGTAAAAAATATAAACCCTACCCCTCTCCCAAAAGCATCAAAAAATAAAACACTCAAACCCTCATTTTGCTGCACCATATGCATGAGTAACCGCAAGAAATTGTTGGTGAATATGTAGAGAATTTTGTAAATTTTCCCTATTTTCCCCTGTTAATGAATGTATGCATATTCCCATATGTTTACTTCCTATACATGTATTCCCATATGCCATGATTTTTGCAAATGATATTCCAATATTCCTGATTATAAATATGTATTCCCATTTTCCATATTGTTTGCATATTTTCCTTAAATTCCCTGTTATGTTCCTATATTCCTAATTCCTTGTAAAAAGATCCCTCCCCTAACATTTCCCTCATGTCCTTGTCCCCTTGAAACAACATAAAATTCAGCGCTTTTTACAGGCAGAAACAGGAGTACAATTTGTCCACTTTGCTCCTAAACTATGTCAGAAACCGAAACTTATGAGCAAAGTGATGACCAATCAGCAGCTGCAGAAATTGAGGAACAGAGGCAGCCTCGTAGGGGTGGTAAGGGTGGACATCATAAGCGAGAGGAGCCCACCTCTTTGATAGAATTACAAGCTTGTCCTTTGGCAGT